>JANHGO010003943.1:0-25995 GCA_024606505.1 Aquila spilogaster | reverse complement strand
AAGATTTACCAGCGATTGCCCAGCATACACTGTTAAGGAGCTCCACTGAAGGTCGCCTTAAAGTCAGCCTTGTCAAAGCTGCAAGTTCAGCTCCCAATACCAAGCCATGCTGAGTTACTCTCAGTTATGTTTTCCCAGGCAGTTTCTTGTTCTTTGTATTTGGCTGAAGTTTATACATTTCTGTCTCTGTCTCTCTAAAACCTCATCCATCTGTCCATTGACTCTATTAAAAAATATGCACTATTAGATTTTTCACAGTTTCACAAAGGAGAATCTCAACAGTCAATATAATGAGAACTTTGTTCTTTCCAAATCTGTCTGTTATGAAGAAAATCTTGACATACAGCTTTCTGTTTAAACCACTCTTTATTTTCTTGCTGTCAAATTAAGGCACAACAGCGTCACTGCTTAGGGGCCGAGTATGGCCCCCTTAGGGGCTGAGAATGCCCTGTGTGGCTGTAGCTTTGTTCAGCCTAGACCAGACTGAATTCTGCCAGACCATACTCTTATGGCTGCCAGCATTCCACCATGTTTGTTGCTTATGTTATGTGAACAAGGAAGTTTAGGAATTCATCCTTATACTTGAATGACAATGAGAGCCCTCATGTTGAAAGAGTTTCAGCCAGCTATGTGGGAAATTAAAACACTAGCTTGTGTAGGCGATTAGGCATTAAAAATATGAATCAGGAATGCATCAAGGGAGAAGTCTGCTGATATCCCAGTGACTAAAAATTGATGACAAACAGTAACTTCTTTGCAACTGGCCCACTAACAGGAAAACAGCTAGATAGACTAGCCATGCAACCACTAGCCTGACCAGCTCATCTTTGAGGTTCTGCCCTCCATTTCCATCTTGTAAGGCACCGCGGCAGGTAAACTGGCTGAATGCCATTCTTTTCTCCCTTACTTTCCTTAAAACAAATGCTCTCAGAAAGACTGCTGTGAGTGGCTAGACAGAAATGCAGCTGTAGCCTGTGCTGGGGTGTGTTGGCAGGTCTGTGCTGATCTCTGTGTCATGGGAATGTATTGACTGTAATGGGCAGGAGACAGACCCTGTGGGAGAGAATGGAAATGTCTGCTTAAGAATTGAATGATTTGGCGCAATCTTTTGTTGTTGCTGCTATTAAGGATTCCCCAGAAGGCAGCACTAAGGGGCACCTGCTGTTGTCTTCTCATGCACATTTAGAACTAGATCCCCAATGTGAGATGGCAAGAACATGCTAACACTTTTGGAGAGTAGCAAACAGTTCCAGATTCTATACTCTTCAGTGCCTGGTAAATGACTGCTGTACGCTGGGAAAAGGAGGCAAGAAATGGTATCCTCTGTTTTGTTCTATCATTTCTTTGTAAAAATACTGATGAAGCACAGTAAATTAACAGTTAAAAAAAGGAAAGAGACCGATGGGAGCAATGGTAAAGGCAATGTTACATGAGCTAGAGAAACAACTCAACTGATTTTGTAGGAAACCACCTCAGATTGCCACAACCGGGGCAAAGTGACCCTGCTGGGTCAGCTGATGAAACTCCAGGGAAATGAGAAGGATTAAATCTGTGAGAACTTTAAGAGAGTTGTTGTATAGCTGTAACTACCTCACTGGAGCTAGTTTCTTACTTTCTCTTCTTTTGCCCCCTCACTCTCCCACTTTTGAGTATGCTAAGCACATAGAGGAGATCTATACAGTATATTCCAGAAGGTAACATGTCCTCCTTGTGAAGCTTAAAGGACAGGGTAACAGAAAATATTTTCAGATTTTCTGGAGAGGAAGAGAGGGAGAGGGTAGGAAAGAAAGGAAAGAGAAAGAGAAGGAATAAAAGCTAAGGAGGAACTCAAGAGAAAACTAAACTGAAACATTGTTACTGAGTAGAGTCTTTCAAAATGCTCTTAACCCTTGTGCAAAATTTTAGTAACTTCTCTAGATGGACATTGATTAATTTTTTTCCTCACTTAACAAGCAGTCTTTTTTGCAGAAAGGTACATTATTTTTTCCAATTAGAAGTATGATACATAGGGACTAGGGGGCAAACTTTGGATTTTGGAAGCAAGTTCTCTGCTCTATTGAAACAAGTCAACCGCAAGATTACAGGTTTAGGAATGTGAGTCCATCCAGGGTTTTTCAGGAATGACTTGTGGCTTCACCCTGTCTCAATTTCTGTGTTTATTTCTATTATATTTGCTGTGTGAAAAGACATCAGACATAGGTCTGGAGCACAGACAAGATACAATGGTATGGCTGTTGATGGAATCTGTGAAGCCATGTATTCTGAGCAGAGAAAGGCTAAATATGTTGCCAGGCTTTCTGTAGAGTAAAGCTCTCATCTATGGCTAAAACTGATAATTTCAAAATACGTATCATTACAGAGCCCTCAGAATTCCTCTTGAGCTGTCTGAATACCTAAAAGCCCCAGTAACAGCAACACCTATGAGACCAGTTGCCCAAAGCAAATTCTCTGTTGGCTTGCCTAGTAAGTTGATATTTAAGTTGATAACAAAAGGTATTTGCACACCACTTCAGCACTGATTTTAGTAGTATGCAGAGTGTGTACTCTTCCTATTCCACTTGGTTAGAGTCTCATTTTCTGTAGTGTTGAAAATATCGTTGAAATAAGTCTTTTGTTGAATCTAGTTCCTACCCTGTGTCCTATTACACTTAATGTCACAGGAGTATAAATTGTTTACTGTCCCATAGTAAAATTTTGGCACAGATATTTATGGCAGAGGTCTTAATCTTTGTAAATCTCCTTAAATGTCTTCTACTGTGCCAGCCTGCTGGATGATAGAAAACCTTTATGTTTAATATAATGTGAATGGCTTTGTACTGTTCAAGGGTATTGCTCTTTCACCGACTTGTTAATTTTGTTAAAATGACTCTATTTCTGATGCAAATGTAAGAAAGATCTTTGTGGTGTCCCTGTATGCTGTTCCATGTTTGGTATTCAGTTTTCATGTGACTCTGGAGAAAGGAAACTGAAGAAAGGAAAAAAAATCTTCTAATTTAAGAAATATTCAGCTAATGGCAAGATATATGTATTTTGGATGTTGAAACTTCTCTTACCTGATCCTCTAACTGCCCCATAGTGGAGGATCAGCCTACTTGGGGCTTTGCGTTTTTTCTAGCTTTGTACTACTCAGTCTTCTTAAATTCCCTATTGCTTTGCAGGTTTGTTTGAGCTACACCCCCACTAAAATAACCAGGTAAATGGGCAGGAAAAACAACAGATGAGAACCAACAGTGAAAAGCAGCAGAGCACTGTGATTTCAAAAGGTATAAATAGCAGGAAAGAAAATACTCAGAATGTGAGAGATTTCACTTTGTCATCAAGTTTAGTTCATAAAACAGTATCACTTGGAGAGGCTATTCTGGAGCTTTCTTGGCTTCAGCTCCCAGTGTGCAGTGCTGAGGGGACGTAGTGATTAACAGTGGCAGTTCTCTCAGTGCTTCTCTGGACCTTTCCATCCTGATGGGCCATACCACCTAAACTCCTTGGCATCCTGGAATCTCCTCATACAATGAACTTACGAAAAACCCCTACTATTCAGGAACATCCATATATCACCTGCAGTCACCTCTGGCTAGAAAGTGGCAGCTGATCTGTAGCTCAAAGCAAGACCATTCAGAAAATAAGATCTGCAAATTATTTCACAGCATCCTGCAAAGCAGGAGGATGATTTTTAAGAGATAGGGTAGGTATGCACAATAAAAGCAAGAGGTGTTTGGTGTTACTCTGCTTTGTCTTTTAAAAAGGGACCACATGTCTCAAATTTTGGCTCATATATTCCCTGGTAAATAGTACCATGCCTGATGGAGTGGGTGGGTCCTGCTTGTGAGCTGGGATGTACCTTCAATATCTCTGCTGTTTTACTGCCTCCTGTTCTGCATGCCCACAGATTTTTTTTTTTTTCAAATACTGCTGCCAATTGCCTTCCTTAACAGAAGATATCGGTAAGCTATTCGGTGCACCACTGAAGTTTGTTTGTGTAAGTTTGGGTATGAGCTCTGATACGCCTATATGCAGCGACTGCCGATCAGACTTATTCAGGATATGTTAAAGGGGAATATTGGGGTGTATGTGTTGCAACCTCGTTTCAGGCTACTAAGCTTTGCAGTTTCCTCAAACAACCCTGCGCTGAGGGATCACCAGCTTTTGCCTGCACTCTTGATGTACAGTACATTAATCGTGCCCTCCCTAATTCCTGCTTCAAGATAAATCTCTTGCGCTCCCATTATTTGGCTAATTGCTGTGGATTATATGGCAGTCAGGTGCTCTTTGGCAGGGAAAGATTAATGGAGGACATTTCCTTTGTTTTGATTTCATTTGCTAATTGCTGTGTGGAGAGGTGGTTATGTTAATTCATCCTCTCTCCCTGTTAGATAGCAGGGTTTTGTTTAGCATGTGCTGGGAAAGGAGTAGGTTGCCAGGAATCCTAAATGTTTCTTTGTCTTGCTCTGTGGATTTGGGAGGGGAGAGGTCTTCAGACTCTGTTTTATCACTGGGTAGATGGAGTGCTTATATTCTTATGTGCTTTTGTATGTTTCCATGCACAGGAAGTACTAATTATAGGTGCACAAAATGAGGAAGAATTTTCTGCATTTTTGCTGGAGGCTGATTCATCTGGTTGTTGGTCTCTTTTTACCTCTGTTAGACTTGTGGTAGAAAGACAGAACCCCACTGAAAAAACTGGGCCTTTTAACTGAGCATGTATGTCACCATTCTGGCCACTGGCAAGATGCAGGGTCAGAGCCTGTGAGCAGCTAAGCATCCTTGCTCTCCCACTGAACTTCATGGGAATTGAGTGCTGTTACTAGCTCTGCTTTTACTAGGTAATTTTAAAAACAACTGTCACCAAATGTGCAGTTCTCTCAGCTTTAGATAGACGCAGAAGTCTGAGGGAACTGGCCAGATAATTGAGCCATTCACACTTGTTAGCCAGAAAAGAGTCCAAGCCAGTCACTGGTGACTGAAAATTGCTGCCATGTGTTGCCTGTTCTCTGGCTTTTGCAAAGTGTCTTGGATGTCAGTCTTTCCCGCTGAGACAGATGTTCCCATTGCACATCTGCAATCAGGGATTTGTACTAATTGCCCCTTTCCATTGACAGGTTCATCCACAGCCATGGAAAAATCCACATTCACCGCACCAGAGATGCCTCAGAACAGAGATTTTATTGGAGTAACATCTGAAAGGCATAGTTGGGAGGAATTTGCCGAGTGCCTTCTATAATTTAATTGTTCTGTGAATAAATGAGACACCTCAGTCTCCAGAGTTATCAGCTTGACAGTTTTTACTAGAACAAAATTCTTTTGGTTCAGTGGCTGCAGCTATTAATTTAGGGATCCAGACATAAAGTCTTTATTATGGAAGACTGCCAGTCTTTCTACCAAGAAGGCTGTCAGCCAGTCCTCTTAGTTTGGGGAAGATGAACAATCTAGCCATCTTTAGGTCTGGTTGTTTCAAAGAACTTTAAATTGAGAACAATAAAATCAAACCTGGATAGTGATAGAAATAATTGTGCTAAGCTTTTATGTTTCTAATCATTTGTAGCAAAATGGAGGGGCAAGGCTTAGTTGTCTTTGGATTTATGAACTCTGATTATTATTTATTTTTTAAATTCCTGTGGAAACCTTTCTGTTTTCACTTTATAAGAATATAGACAGGAGCACACTTACCTGCTCTAGACTGTTCATTATTTTTCTATTGCCATGAGAGCATCTTCTTGTCTCTTTGGTAAACTCCTCAGAAGGAAACATTTTCTTGCTCTGCTGTTACTGCTATTGTTTCAAGGTAGACTCCCTGCACTAAGGCACCATCTATTTCTGCTGTGTCTGCATATTTCCATTATTCTTTTTGCATCTTTTTTAATTTTCTTCCCACTGCTGTGAGCTTAGCTATAAGATGAGCTTAGCCATAAGATGAGCTTAGCCTACAGAAGATCTTGGCTGACCAGTAAAATTCCACCTTCTATAGGGTCCATACTTTAAATTAAATAACCATGCAATGTCATATCTGATCTTGGACATCACTGGATTATAAGCTAGGACTCTTCAGACATTTCCTTAATCTTCTTCAAGAAAACCAAAATTTAGTGTTCAGAGTGCGTGCTATATGCAAGCTGTCAAAGTTGCTTTGTGTAGGGCTTCAAACTGTATTTCCTGTCTTCCAGAAGGGGGCCAGGAGGTTTTAAGATGCTGCCCTCTTTCAGGTCTCCCAGAAGATGGCTGGGCAGGCTCAGCTCTGCTTTGTTGTAAGCGATTCCGTTTGGAGTACCTGGAACTCCTCTCATGTCAGGTTGGCAAACTTCGGCCTCAAGCAGGACTCTTGGTATAAGGTAGTCATTACCTGGAATGTGGAAAGTGGTTTTCAGAAATCTCTTCATAGCTGCTGAGAGCTTTATGAGTTATTGCTCATGGTCTAGCAGGGAAAACTGCTTTCTTTTGCCGTATGTGTCACTGCTAGAATGTTTCTGTAATTGTGGGTGAGGGTGGTGGAAACATGAAACATTACAGAATGTTTCTTGTTGGAAATTGTTTTGAGATAGGTTGTGACTAAGAGTGTTTTACAGTAGGTGCCTGAGAGAAGGCCCACTGTGAACTAAGTCATGTGGAAATGATTCCAAAACACTTAACTTATTTTGCAATTCATAGTACTTATTATCTATGGCTCTCAAAGCACTTTCAAGAAAGGTTAATGTTGTGAGAAGTCTTTAACACAGGGGCTATTGTTTTGCATAGAATAAGCTCACAAAATCACAGGGTAGGATGTTGAATTGGGCAAGGTGACTGGGAAATCCAGAGAGGAAAGTTGGTTAGGAAAAGGACAAGGCTCAGATCCTCAGATGATTAAACGGCCTATAAATGCATGGGCTACTCATTGCTCCAAGCAAACTGTCTGAACTTTGCCTCAGGAGTCCTAGCTCTTAATTCATGTATAAACCCTGGCTATTGCTCCCTACTATGATACCATAAATGAAACAATTGCAAGGCTAGATATGGGAGGCACTGTTTAGTATGAGGGAGCAATAGCATCAGCAGACCAGGACCTCTCCAATGCTAAGTGTTAAAACAATCAGAGGCCTATGAGGTCTCTTTTATGGTGCTAGGAACAGACAACATTGTCATCATGATACCGAAGCCATCAAGTCTAAACATATAGTAGCTACTGCTGCCTTGAAAAAGCAAAGAAAAAATGTGTCATGGGGTAACATGTTTCTGCCAACCAGTGACCCAACACTTAGAAGTGGCCTTCATCATGCATGTGTATGTGCCTCTGAAGATTGAACTCCGATTATAAACTTTTTAGTGAGCATGAAGGTTGTTACTGGAAACACGGGCTTGCATACACCAATCATTTGGAAACCAGTTCTTGATGAAACATCATTAGCAGCAAATTCACCAGAAGAGTGGAAATTAATTTCATAGATCATAGAACTAAAAAGGATCATGCTCAGTATTGGGTCCAGTCCCTTGCAGTTTCTGATAAACTTGAAAGCTGTGTAAAGGGAAGGGGGTTAGGACATTTAGTCACATGTCTCTACTACTTTGCCAGCTGTTGTTAGTGCTAGTAATAACTGATTCCTCAGGGTGACTTTCCTGATCTCCTAATCTTTTAATTAGCAGGAACTGATAACAAGGAGGTGACCTCCATAGACAGGGCAATGGAAATTATATTGAATCCCAAACAGAGAGGAGACTCTTACACTATTTTAGAGTTGAATACTATTATTTAACAAATTTTCTATACTGCAACATTATTCAGGATGTGGCATTTCCCCTCTTAAAATAAATTAAACACAGGTGGAGCACACTGGAGTATGCAGCCTTGAAACCCACATAATGTATCATTAATGCACTTGCTACAGAAACAGAGAATGATAACCTCTGCATATGCACACTACACAGCCATTTTACTTCTGCCCTGAGCAGGAGAAATACCATCTGTAGCAATGGAGGGATGGAGTTGGCATGATCCATCAGGCTCTTGGCAAAGTCTGCTAATTGCATTGGATGTTTGGACTTTCTCTGCCTTCCTTCCTGATTCTGTGCTAAAATCTGCCTATTCATTTCATGTGGAGATGATTCCCAGTAGTTGTTGAAAAGTCACTGGCATCTAAGCTTATGCCTTTGATGAGGTTGATGCTGATTACCTAAAAATAAAAATCTGCCTCATCCATAATGCTCAGGACTGTCTTATCTTCCAAGCCTGCTTGGAAATAACTTGTCCGATAGAAATGGAAGACTCATTTTCCTGTTGCTTGGCGCTTCTGATTTTCAGATAGTCAGAAGATGTCTACAGAATTTGCATTGTCTTGTTTTAATTGTGATATCTCTTGAGTGTTTGTCTTCTTTCCAAGTGTGCATTCATTGTGATAAGCCTATATTAAATGGTCTGCCCTGCTGTTCCCCAGAAGTGTTAGTCTGCCTAAGACTGGGGGCTTCCTTCATTCCATGTGTGGCATGTAAGTCTGTGCGGTTTCTCTAGTGTGGCATCCTCAGCCTACTGACAGCACAGAGGCACTGAGCTCTTTCACAGGGAGTGAACTGGACATGCCCCTTCCTAAGTCAAAGAGGCCAGAGAGATTGGTACCTGCTGTCTGATGTGCAGGTCGCATCCTTGCAGATCCTTGTAAACTAGCAACCTTGTAAAGTAGGCACCAGCTGATATTCCCTCAGTAAGGAAGGTAGTCTATAGCTTTCTAACCAGTAGGAAATACTGCCATTTATCTATCGGTCCATGCTACTTCATCTGTAAGTGAACATAACAGAAAGAGATGTATTTTTCATACTTTTCCCTCATTGAAAAGAAAAAGAAAAATCTGGGCAAGGAAATGCAGAAATAATCATCAGGAAGTGTTTCTAACTCTCAAATATGTGATGGGTGTTTCAGGCAATTTTTTCCTCACTGAGGAGAGACTTAAGGGCAGATATGGGGTCATGTGAAGTCATTCTACTTCCCTAGCAGTAGCTACAGCTTTGTCTTAACATGGCTATATATGGCTGTTTTACAGCGGTTTAGTACACACTACATCTCACCAGCTGCTGTCATGGGGTGAGATGATTCCTGAGACTCAGTAGTATCTGTGCTTTATAAGGCCAGAAGCAGAGAACGTATGGAAGGGTCCTTTATGTTATGGTACTATGCCTTCCAAGGAGAGTTGGCATCAAGCAGGCGGAAGGCAGACAGGGAACTTGGTGGTGGGTCTTTCATGGCAGGATATAAAGGATGCCGGGTTGTCTTGCAGTCCTGAATTGGACCTGTGGAACCTTTGCTTTGCTGCCATTCCTATCAACCTGTGTTTTAAACATTTTTTAAAGCTGTGTTTCCTGCTTGTTTTTAGAAGAGGAAGTTAATTCCTCATCCTCCCTCCAGTTGTGTTATACACATCCAGTGAGGTGGAAACGTGTATGTGTTACTTATTCTTTTGATTTACTTACTCATGCAGAGGAGATGAAACTACAAGGATGAACCACAGAAGATACTGACCCTTACCCTGAAATCTATTATAGTTTCTATGTAACTGAGTTAATTTCTATGAGAAAAGGATGATTTGTCACATAGTTTTCAAAGCACTTGAAGATCCTTCCAGCTCTGTAAAAATATATGGAATTATCAATGGAGAATATGACGCCCAGCTGTGCAAAGCACTGGGTGACTAATAGGGCCTGACTGTGAGAAATGATTTAGAACATCGCAGCTCAGTCGGAGATTCCCAAGGGAGAATAAGCAAAGCAGTCCTATAATTCGCCATAGTCTCAGAAGGAATGCCATTAAAAAATTAACTTTATTGCAAAATCAAATTTAAAATGCAGAATGCAACCAGGCAGTGTCCTTAATAGAGGCCAGAAAGGTCGTATCCATTGATTTTTATTTTTCTCCATGGGGTGTTGCCATCTGAGAATATTGTCATGTCCCAGGTTGAATTCTGAAATAAGGAGTTTGCAAGTGCATTTAATCAATCTGTAATTATTGATTTGGTTTCAGAGAGGAAAGTATGGTCAGTGAAATGACAGGCTGGCTACACTTCCTATTCTCCTCCCAGGACCTAAGGAAAGGCCATGCTAACCCAAGATCATTGCCTGAATCTGTACCAGGAAGGCTTTTTGCAATGACTGCCCTGTCTTTGATGATTCCTGCATTGTAATAAGGGACAAAAGTGATTTTTTTGTGGTCATACATGTTCTGTTCACTTGCTTGAACCCTCAGAGAGAAAATTCCTCCAATATAGCAGCTGGCAGGTGTTCAAAATGGATTATAGGTGGAATCACCACCCCAAGAGAGTATCTGTTCTTTCTGGGAAACAGCAAATACACATCAATCAGAAGAGCAGCCCATAAAATGTTAGTAGACCTGACCATAGCTGAAGCTTTCTGGCCTTTCAACAAATCTAATTATATCGTGTGTATTGGGTTTGTGTGGTGGGGTTTTGGTAGCGGGGGAGGGGCTGCAGGGGTGGCTTCTGTGAGAAGCTGCTCGAAGCTTCCCCGGCTCCAAGTCGGACCCACCTCTGGCCAAGGCCGAGCCCATCAGTGACGCTGGTAGCACCTCTGGGATAACATACTTAAGAAGGGAAACCTGCAGTGGGGGGGGAGATTGGAATGTGAGAGGACACCTATGGAGGTACTGAGGTCAGTGAAGAAGGAAGGGAGGAGGTGTGCCAGAGGAGGGGATGCCCCTGCAGCTCGTGGTGAGATGGCAGGCTGTCACCCCCAGCCCATGGAGGTGAGTGGGGGAGCAGATGCCCACCTGCAGCCCGTGGAGGACCCCACGCCGGGGATCCCCCCCAAGATGGCCGTGACTCCATGGGAAAGCCCACGTTGGAGCAGTCTGTGCCTCAAGGACCGTGGCCCATGGAAAGGACCCACACTGGAGCAGTTTTTGAAGAACTGCAGCCAGTGGAAGGACTCACGTTGGAGAAGTTTGTGGAGGACTGTCTCCCATGGGAGGGACCCCACACTGGAGCAGGGGAAGAGTGAGGAGTCCTCCTCCTGAGGAGGAAGGAGTGGCAGAGACAAGGTGTGATGAACTGACTCCAACCCCCATTCCCTGTCCCCCTGCACCACTGGAGGGGAGGAGGTAGAGAAAATTGGGAGTAGACTTGAGCCTGGAAAAGAGGGAGGGGTGGAGGAAAGGTGTTTTAGGATTTGGTTTTACCTCCCATTATCCTGTTCTCATTTGATTGGTAGTAAATTAAATTGATTTGGTTTTTTTCCCCAAGTTGAGTCTGTTTTTAGCCCATGACCACAACTGGTGAGTGATCCTTCCCTGTCCTTGTGTCGACCCACGAGCCTTTTGTTATATTTTCTCCTCTCCATTCCACCGGGGGGAAGGAGTGAGCAAGCAGCCTCATGGTGCTCTGTTGGTGGCTGGGCTTAAGCCACAACATTATGCAAAATCAGTTCTTGAACTTCCAACTCATCATAACCAAGAAATTTCTCTTGGGTAGATGCTCCTCTTCCAGCTTGTACATCAGGACAAACCCTACTGTTCTTAGACTGTTTATGGGTCATTTCCTTGACAGATCAATGTTCCTGTCATCAGTCCCATGGAACAGGTTTGCAGAAATCAAAATATGTGGACTGAAAAAAATTTAGTGATGACACAGTGGGAAGAAGTATTAAGTTATCTGTGAATTGGTCAAGAAAATCCTACAGACCTGACAAATTAAGACTGGGTGTATCCGTCACCCTGAAAGGAGAGAGTGCAAAGGAGCATAAAATGTCCAGCAGAAATTTGCTCATAGACTTTAAGCCTAAAATTAAGAAAGAGCTGCTGAAACATGTAGTGAAAAGATGAGGCTTGTAAACATACAGAACTGGGGTAAGGAGCAGGAGGAAAATAAACTCTCTTGTACTGTAAGAAGGTTGTAAGGGAAAGAAACAGTAGATTATTCAGTAGATTAGAAGGATTATATTAGCTGAGGATATCACTACATCTAGTCAGTATTTCAACTCAGACAAATCAAAGACAATCAACATCAAAGAGAGAAAATATGTCTTAAAGACTAACAACATGAGACCAGTCTTCAGAAAAGACAGGGAAGAGCTTGCAGCAATCACACTCTCAATGCAATTGCTAATAAGGTAGCACAAACAAATGTATTTAGGCTTTTGTTAAGTGTGTGCTTGTGTTTGCACATAGATAATATGGGCAAAGGGGTCCCTAGGTGAAGGACCTGGGGTCTGCAGTAAAGGTAAATGGCTCCAATGAGGGATACTGTGTGTCTGTTTTATAGAGCAGTCATCTCCAAACTGTTTTGATGGGGCATCCCTATCAAGAAAAAATTTTTGAGCATGCTCCTCAAGCCTAGGCCCTTGGAGTCAGTTCTTGAATCTGCTAGGCTCTGAAGAAGTTGCCTGATTTTCTGAGCTGATGTCCACCTGTTGTTTCAGCTGGGATGAAATCTAGGGTGGACCCCTTTCTGCTGGAGACACCATGAGGCCTGGCATGGACCAATGCAACTAAACACTTAATTTTCATGAACTCAGACAAAGAATGACATAAAATCCAATATGCCTAAGGAATAGCTACTGTATGATACTGTTTCTCTAGCACATTGATGCGCTTGTCTTAGAACTACCTCAAGGAGAGATTTCTGTTATTTCTGTGATTATGGCCTCATGCTGACACAGTGCTTGGCATCACACAAGGCAGTTTGTGTGCTCTGTCTTAAAGTGCGTAGGCTGCAGGCCCTGAAGAAGGTAATGGGACTTCTGCTTGCTGATTTCAACAGAGTCAAAACACAGCTTTTTCTCCAGACCAGATACAGCACACTAGGGAACGAGATGAGTAAAGCAGTGAGACGGATGCCTTCAGACAAAATCAAACGTTCTGTGCTTAGATGCCACTACTTGAATTGATTCTCAAAGTCCCCTGCCTTCGTTAGGGCAGATGTTTGCTAGGAAGTGTTTTCACTGTTGGAGTCTATGGAGAAATGAAAATTATTTCTGCTAACAGATAACTGTGTGGACACAAAAATAACAATTCTTTGAAAGTAATATTTCCATCCAGTTGTAAATGAGGTATTGAACCTGTCATTAGAACACTATCTATGATCTAAAATACTCAATCCTGAACTGAGCAAAAATACCCAGCACTCAGCCTGTTGACTAGTAAAGATTTGACAGTTTAGGGTTCAGAATAAAGAAATTTTTGGAAGCTGGAAGCTCTTCTCTCTATCCTGTTCTAGTCTGAGAAGTGTATAATTTATAAATTTTCAGTATGATTTGAAAAACGCAGTACCTCGTGGGGTTTGTCTTTGTTTAATCAAAACTATGTCTTTTTGAGGTGTATGGTGGTATTTTTAATGTTTAGCATTAACATGATTTCTTTTTAAATGCCAGCTATCTGAAAAGTGCATTTAACTGATTTCATGGAATCCTTTTTAGCTGTAGCAGTCTGGGAGATCAGCCCATCAGGTAGCAGAAGCTTAATTTCCATTGTGTTTATGTCCATAGAGCTAAGGCCAAAAAGTATTTCCTTGTCTTTCCTATGTGCCAGGGATCAGATAGAATGTTGGTACTTAGTATGATTTCTCAGTTGTCTGGAGTGAGGAAATGGCCTCTGTATTTGCTTTTCTAACTAAACTTCTGTTTTCCTGTGCAGGAGTTTGAAAAGCCATTGCAAATCAAGAATTTTCTCACTGTTGAGCACCATGTAACTCCAGGAAGATTAATGTAATCCATCAGATTCATTCTCTTGTCCTTTGGATTAACAAATTTAGCTAAAATCCAATTTCTTTGTCCAATTTTATTTCCACTTCACGAGTTTGCAAGGGTATATGGATTCAGATTGAGGACTTAAACTGAGAAGTAGGAAATGTGATCTTTAATCTATTTTAATCTTGTCATGCAATTTTATGTTTTAAATTGCTAAGGAAATACTAATTTTATTTTGGTGTTCACTATTGCCCTCTTTTTTGGCAAATACATACAGGCTGGTATGCTAAGTATGATACTACTCTTGACCAGAAGGATATACTATACGCGTACCAGTTTGAATCAAGCAATGGTGTAGTTTAATGTGCACACATTCAGGATCCTAACTTTTACATTTTATTTTACTAGAAAATCATGGGTTCGTTTTTATCAGAAGATTAATTTGTGTCAAGATCTAACTGGATTGAAATTGGAATTCAATTACAATGCACAAATAGCTTTAAATTTTTTTATTAGTTATCTATCCAGACTCTTGAAGACAGTTTTACTTAAAGCTTAAGAAAATATTTTTTACTGAAATCTGAGTCTAAAAAGTCCATCTATACTTAGGGAATTGAACAGATTGTTTCTGTTTGTTCATTTCTTTCAGTATTTTAAAATACCTTAATTTCTACTCTCACACCTTGTTTTTCTTAATGTTTTGTGAAAGAAAAATGAGCTTTCTTGGTTTTCAACTCCCAGTTGGTTTCTCAGCTCTCAGTGAACAAGTCTTTGAACTGAACTAGTTGAAAAAACCAAAACATCTCCCTGTATTAAGAAAAAAGGCTCCTGTTGTCACAATAAGATTCTTGTTTTAACAAGCCACGAATCAAGAAGTTTGGACAGTGGGTTATATGGATATAGTGGTTTGACTTAAAGTGCCAACTGAGAACCTGTACTGCTTGCTCTTTTCAAGATGAATATTAAACAAACTATTTTTAAAAAACTAAAGGGAATATGCTTCTGCACTTCAGCTGCTCTAGTTTACCGTCCAACATAAATTTAAACTGCTGATATTTGTAGCTTATTCTGCCTGTCCTGTGACAGCAGCAGTGGCTGTTGGCTGATGAAAGCGGCAAGTACTGAGTAGGTTACATGTATACATATTACTCTGAAAACAGTAAAAATGTAATCTCCATGTTGCTATTGCTGGAAGGTAGGTGTTCATAATTTCATTATATGCTTTCTGCCTGGAGGTGAGTGTGTTTTCTTCTAAGCTAATTCTGCTTTTTTTTTTCTCTCCCCTGCAGAGCATGAGAATAGATTTAGGAAGATCATTGCACATTAAAAGTCTTGGTTTGGCCAAAAATTAGATTAGAATTAGGGTGCAGGGATTCAGGTAATAATTGGTACAAATGCTGCAAAACCCTGGCTTATGAAACCAGCCCAGGACTGTTTTCTCCAGTGTCTCTTCATCTTCAGCTGTTCATAAAGAGCATTAAACTGATTCATACCAAGGGAGCGAGCCTATTCAGGTTTTCTTAATATGCAGCCTGCATTCTCCTTTGCTTTGTGTCACCTGCCAGGTCATCCTATTGCATTGTCATAATACAACTAGCTGAATTTAGCTTTATTTTCTCTCTCTTCATAAATCTGTACTGCCAAACAGCTGATAGCAAGTCCCAGCAGTGAATATGTGTGGAGTAATCCCAGGAGATGGATGGATGTCCCTCTGCTTCACACTGAAATGTCTGTACCCCTATACATGGGGTGCCTGCATTGTACTGTGAACACCCTCTTTCTTCCTTCTGTACTCCACTTCTGTCCAGACAGTGCCTTACTGCTTCCAGGCTGTGTACGCCCAGTGAGTATGTATCCATTGGTGTCTTTTTTTTTACCAACTCCCTTTGAATTGTCTCATTTAATGCCTGGAGCTCTTTTCAGTCAGCTGTTCGGTCAGCAAAATTTACGAGCACATACTGTTTTCCCCTAAGTTTTTCCCCTACGTGTGTTTAAAGAGGGGTTTGAAGAAAATCAGGCTGGTGGCTCCTGCTCTTTTTATCATGAATAAGTGCCTCCCATTCACAAAAATATGTTCTCCCCTCCCTCCCCACTCCCAGGGAAAAAGCGTGCTACCTTTGCTATGTTTGGGCTCTTTGGAGGAGTCGAACAGAGAGAGGGAGCTTTCATCGCCCTTCACAGCAGGCAGAGCTGTTGAAGCCTTTTCTCCTAAGCAAAAAAATATTCTTTATTGCCATTTTTACTCTCGCCTGTGCTTAGAAACGGAGCAATCTTACAGCTCTGTACTCTTGCTCATGAGGAGAAACGAGAGGTCTCGCGCTCTCTACCGCTCCTCGGGGAGGCGCCAACTCGGCGGTTCTAACGGGCGACTTCTGGGGGCCGACAGAGCCCGCCCCGCCCGGCCGGCGGGGCCGGATCCTGCTGTTCCGGCCGCTGGCCACAGAGCGGCACCAAAGCCTCACGGTTGGGGCGGCGGGGCGGGCGCGGGCCCCCGCGGGCCGGCTGCTGCGCCTCCCCGGGGAGCTGCGGGGAGGGGGCTGCCCTCAGCGACTGTCCCCCGGTGGAGCTTCAGTGACCTTGCTAAGAGGCGGGCTGGAGGCAGGGCTGGTGCCGGGGAGTGCCGGGAGCTACCGACGGCGGCGGAGGTTTGTCGCCTCCCGGGACGGCGGTTCGAGGCCTGCTCGTGCTGCCCTCCTCCCCGCAACGTCGCGTCGCGTCGCAGCCGTGGCGCCCGGGGAAGAGCAGCGGCAGCCTTGCGCTGCGTTTGGTCGCTTACCTGGCGGCAGGGAGGAGAGAAGCGGAATGAGATTGCGCGTCTTCCTTGGGAAGTTGGGTGCTGCCCTCTGTCACCATCATCCCTCAGGGTACCGCAGCCTCCCGCCAATTTCTTTTGTGCGTACTTGTTTTGATGCTGCTTTTAAAAATTCCTCAGAAATCTGGAAGAGCCTTTCAAAGTCACATCTTTGAACAATCTTCCTTTTCATCTGAGAATGGCAGACACTCAGTGAACAGCACTCCAGGCTCTCACGGGGGTAAAACAACTACATAACTATTCCGTGTCGATCATGGCACAGACTCATAGAAATATATGTGCCAGTTGCTGATATGAGTCTGGCCCATGTCACTCCTGTAGCTCTGCAGGAAGATGGTTAGGAGAGCCTGAGTCTGCACTATGTATGAATTTAACAGAACAAAGGAATGTCGGCTACTCTGGGGACCAGTGCACACTGAAAGGTGCAGTGGAGACCTTTGAAAATCACTGTCTTGTGGTTCGCCTCCATTAAAGGCCACCATTTTGCTAAATCGAGATGTAGGGAAGCCCTAGACTTGCCTGCTGCCATCAGCTTAGTGTACAGCAGCTAGCTCCATGGCAAGGCAGGATGAGGTACTGGTGGATGGTCATGTTAGGCAAGGTGGCAAGGGAATCGCTGAGTACAGTTTGATCCTTTGACTGTGTAACTGAGGCAGGGAACTGATTAGGCCTTCGCTTCACACCAGAGGGAGGTTATGTAGAAGACAAGCTAACATAAAATATATTGATAAAAGGTCTTTTTATTGCACGAAAAAATATAAGGTGCTTAGGCTCCACAACTGATGCTCTGTCTTCAGTGATGTTGACCAGGTGGTGCAGCTCAGAACACTGATGTTCCTGCTTGTGCTGGGGAAAGGGCTCAGCTCAGAGCTGGCTTTAGCCCTGTGTACTCTTTGGCTTCTCAGATGTGAGCTGCTCTGTGGTTCATGAGATAGTCTGAAGGCACCTGGGAACAAACACATCCCTGGACGCTAGTGGAGAGTGTAAAAAACAGCTGGCATGTTAGTGGAAAAGAGGCTTGGGAGTTGTGGTTATTTTATGCATTGAAGAGCATGTAGTCATAGGTGCTTACAGACAAGTTGCTAACTCAAGCAAGGTTGTGAATGACTTCCTGTAATTTGTCAAACTAGCCCTGCCCACTATTTGTCTTGCTTTCTGCCTCAATGGAAGGTTTTGTTCCTGAACCCTTGCTGTATAGCCATATAGTAACAGATGGACATGAAAATGCTGAGTATTCGGCTGCGGCAGAGTAGTCCCTTTTTTGATAGAGATCCTGAATTCCTTCATCTCTTGAGGAAACTGCCAAAAGCTGCAGAGACTGCAGCACTGAGAAGTGGCAAGGGCAGGCTGTGGCTTCAGGCTTCCTACAGGAGCCACCTGATGACACCAGTTTTCATAGTTTTGAGCCCCTCCGCCCTGAAACCGGGAAATTGAGAAACATGGTGAGAGGTTAGACTCCAGAGCATAGGTCTGTGTTTGGGGTATGAATCTGGCAGCAAACTCTTTGGCTGTCTGGTGCATGAACCCTGATACCCTGCAGTCCTGTAATATCTTTCTCAGAGCACCCCAAAGTCCTTAGCTATGTTTTTAAATGCCCCACTGTCCTATAAGCTGGTTCAGAGTCTTAAGTCCCAAATTGACTGATGTGGGTCCCAAGGCATAAAACTGCGTTACATGACTGTTGCAAAGTCATGCTAGTTTATCAGCTCCCATTTGCTGGCTTAAAACTTTAAAGGTTTTACAAAGCTTCAGAGCTGAAATCCCTTTTCAGTTCTCTGGCTCTGTGATTTTCGCCTTTACTTTTTTTATGTAAACCAATTAAATCTCTTATGGGCAGGCTTCTCTGTTTGTAGAAGATCACATAATCTAACCCATGTTGGGAAGAGACTTCCAAAGCTGTACATGCTAGACAAAAATCCTGCTGAGTCTTGTGTAGTTTATTTAATCTCTGCAGAACCTGACACATGCAAAAAATATTTTTGCTCTATATCTGAAGAGGACAATGTGCTTGTATATCACATGAGGATCCGTGGGCCTTTCCAGTCCATTAGTTACCACAAAGGAGCGTTAAACAACATCCAAAATGAGAAAACCCCTTTAAATGAGCAAGTCAAGGGTCTTAGGAAATCTCTGAATTACTGATAACAGCTTTTGTTCCATTTGGGGATTTCTTCGCTATTTGAAGGACTATGAGATCACCTGGAGAAGGTTCACCCTGGATATGGAATGGAAGACAGCTAGGAGGGCTGCAATTTCCTGTTAGTAACGTTTGGTGGTGCCTTTGGGGGTGACTACATCACTACACATCTCTCCTGCGCTTCTCCCATTCCCACCCATGCTGTGACTGCATCCTGCCCTGCCTTTGTATGCCAGAAGTCAAAAAAGAACAAGGGGGTAATGGAAAAATCTGATATAGAAGTCAGTTGCTAAAGAATAGGGATATAATTAATGCCAGTCAACATAGCTTTATGGAAACTAGGTCTTGTAAAAAAACCTTGATCTCAAGAATGTAATCTCAAAGAATGATTGTTAAAGGCAATTGTGTACATGTGATGTACTTATACTTTCATAAAGCATTTGACTTAGTACTGCATGATAGTCTGGCTAAAATTTTAGTATTACACAATATCAGTAAAGTGCCTGTTAAATGGATTAAGAACCAGTTAGCTAAGAGAGCTCAAAGGCATCATTTGTGGGAAGTATTGCTGAATGAGAGAGTGTCCAGGGGATTGGGCAAGAACTGATATCAAGTTCCATGCTATTCAACAGGTTTGTCCACGATTTGGAAGTAACTATGAACCATAGCTGAGTTTTAAGTTTTGCAATGTCACACGATAGGGTAATAAATAATGAGAAAAACTTTATATAAAGCGATTAGCACCACGAGGAAAGCTAATTCTAACAAAATATGTATTAGCAGTCATATACAAAGTAATATGGTTGGGAGCAAGTACTGTATCTTGCAGTCCTCCATTCTGTAGATTGCATTCCTTAGAGTTGACCACAGGAGCAGGAAGTGGGAGTGATTTTTAACCTGCATGTACAGCTAGTAGAATATAGCTCTAGTATAGAGTTTTTAAAGGAAGGTAGAAAAACTGAAAAGAGCACAGCACAGGAAGCAAGATGACTTGGAATGAGCAAATAGAACTCTGTTTAGTTTCAAAAACATTGAGAAGTGACTTAGTGTAGAAGTACCTTCATGGAGAAAAAAATGCCAGGTGCACTTTTTCCCCCCACCATGATCAGAGGACCCTTTCACAACAACAGGAACCAACATCTGGAAGCTAGAGCAGTTTATATTAAAACTGCTAATGTAGTTTACATTAAAAATAAGGTACATTTCTTTCAATAAAAGAATGATTGAATATTGGAAAGACTAGCAAGGATGTTTCTTGTTTTGCATATCCTCAGCATCTATCCAGTGCCTCAATGAAAGAGTAATTTAAACTCATTACCATTGCTCTCAAAGTGTAATTCTGTGGCCTGAAATATAAAGGAGGGCATCCACATGGTCTTTCTCCCCTTAAGTATGATTCTGTGAAGTAAACAACATGCTGAAGAGATTCCTGTTGACTAAGCATCATCTTTGTCCTCGCATCATAGTTGTATGCAACCCTGCTGTGTCTCTCTGTGCCAGTATTCAAAAAGAACAAACTGGATGACCAGATGATGTATTGTGTATATGTATACAGTCTCTCTCTTTATATATATGTATATAACTTGCGAGAACCATCATTCTTCCATCTTGTGCTCCTAAGTGCTCCCTATGACTGTGTTTCTGGCCGTGAGAAGAAGCCTTCTGTTAACAGCTTAGGCTGTATTTCCAACCTGCCACCTTCAGTCAGCTTGCTGAGTCAGGCTAGCCTGCTGTATCTCAGTCTCATTTTCTGGCCCCTCAACCTACACCTAGAGCTCTTGACTGTTCTGAAGACTTTGCTTGGTCCATACTGCTCTAGATCCCTCTTCCTCAACCTAGAATGCAGGTAGGCTATTTCTGGCCTTCTCTACTGGTAGGAGTCAATATGGGAAGCTGTGGGAAATTAAAAGGGTGCTAAGGAAGTCTCAGTAGGTCCAAGTGGGAAAAAGCTCTGCTATGTCCCCTTTCTTTGCATCTATGGCTTTGCAGATCCAAGGGAGGGGAAATACTGGAAATACTCAGAAGCTTTGGATGAAAATTAATAGGCAAAGATGGGGAACAGCCAAACAGGTAGAAGAAGATATGAGATGGAGCAGAAAGAACAGTATCAGGAGGCTGAGGGGAGGTCTCTATAGTAAGATTTCCTATTAGAAGGTTTCAGGAGACTAAGCAAAACTGTTTGCAGGCAAAGCTGCTGTTTTGAAAACCCAGAGTCTTATGTGTCCCCCTCATGAAAGAACTGCAGCACCATCCTGTTTCTTTCTCAGAATGGACATGGGCTTATGTCCTCTCCTCCTTTTTTGTGCTTCCAGTGGAGCTGGATTCGCTGAGCTGAGGCAACAGCCAATCCTATTGTAAATACTAGTGCTGCTTTACTGGCAGTACCCCTGCATTCTTACAGTGGTTGTGGCCAGGGTCAGTGACCCTTGCAACCACTTTGTGCCCTTTATCCTTGCTTTCTTTCTCTGTAATGGCACTACCACTGATTTAATAGCATTAATGTTTAAGCCTTTCTCAGATCATTCTACTTCCATTGGCCCCCCTCTTTCATCTTAATTTGGCTGGAAGAAATGGCAGCTCTTTCTTGCCGTTTGCTAATGAACCTGCCTAGAGCAACTTTACAGTTGGCAAGGAAAGTGATGTGTCTGTGGCAGAAAGCAAAGCCTACCAGAGTCTCTGTGGACCAAGACTTTTTCTCATATATGTTTCATTTTCTCAAATCCAACGAATTATTTTGTGATTTATTTTTTTTTCTGTTCCATGTGTGATTAAATCAGCACTCTGTGAAGCTTTGTCAGAGGAAAAGAAAATTCTCTGTCTTGCAGGGTAGGCAGTATCCAGGTGGTCAGGATTCTTATGTGGGATACTGCAAATATTTACTGGAGCAAATCTGAGCTGGACTTTTCCACAGGCTAGTGCTGAGCTGGACTTTTCCACAGGCTAGTGCTGTAGCAGCTGTAGGACTGAGCCCTTGCCAAAGAAGCACTTATTAATTCACACAGAGTGAAAAAGTTCCAACAGGAGAGAATGTTCCCAGAAGAAGAAATTACACCAGTCAAGGCATTTAGCTATGCTGGGGAAGAGCCAAGTTCAAGTCTCAGGTCCAGAAAAGTAGACCAGGAACCTGAGCCCCAATCTTTTATAGCCCATGTAGGTCTCCTTCTATATGCAGGCTTCTGTGTTACCCAATACAAATTAGGGAGCCTTCTCTAGCAAAGGTTTCCTCAGGTCAGTGAGTTCCTGCAAAACATGTAGATTTCAACAAATTATTTCCCAACAAAGCTGGTTGTGCCAAAGACAGAAGGAAAAAAAAACCAAACCATGAGCAGTTCTATGGGTTAGGTGCTGACAAGTAGGTAGAGAGGGAGATGTTAGGGAGATAATTAGATAGTTGCCCAAGCATGGGCAGACTTGTGGCAGCTGCTTAAGTCATGTCTCTCTTTTGAGTTCTTGCAAGTGTCTTCTGTACTTGGGCTGCAGTGTGTGGCAGATGAAGGAATTTTACTTGGAATCATAGGGAGGACTGGCAGTTTTGCATCATTCTCTCCTGAATGCAGTGTGTGCCTGCAGAATGCCACAGACCCCTTTGTTCTCCTGTTTCCTTTCTGTGTGGAGGAGGAATGGAGCTGTTGATTGATTTGTAGTGCTTTCATGTGCAGACGTGAACTTTGGGATTTTGGCCTGTATGGAAGCAAGTCCTGCCATTACATTCGCTCTACTTTTCCTGTTTTCAGTGCCATTGTTTTGAAGCAGCTCCTAGGGCTGTTTGTTTCAGATACATGGCCTCTTCCCCTCTCTGCTCACTTGGACCAGGGCTGCTAATCAGTGCTATCAAAAGAGATCTGAGTAGATCTTTGATTCACCACCTTCCACTTCCTAGAATTATTGTTGTGCTTGCTTGTAAGTGGAAGGATTTGTTCCTTCCAGACACTTGGTATTGCTTATTTAAGTGCAAGGTCACTTCTACAGCACTGGTTTTCATCCAGCTCCACTACTGCTTGGAAAGCGTTCTCCAATAGTTGTTTGGCCTTTGGAATGAGTTTGCCCCAGTCTATTGCCAGTGGACATCTGGATCAGAACCACGGCTGGCATTGACTGGCCCCCTTGACAGTAGTCTTGGCAAAGAAGCCAGGGCTTGAACAAACCATTAGATAATTAGAAGCTACTGCAGTGACTTGCAATCAAAGAGCCTAAAGAAATGGATGCAGAGGGTCCTCTTGCACGCCTTGAAGTAATAACTCCAAAGGAGTAAAACTGGCTCTGAAAATGTTTCCTTTTCTCTGAGATACACCCGTGGGTGTATTGCAAGATTTTGCTAAGTTTCCTGACCAGCTGCTTTGTACTCCTGGTGGGGCTTGCAAAGCCAGGAGGCCTATAGGAGACAGGCCTGGATCTTTCTGTGGCTTGTTCACCATCCATATAATGGTTAAATGTTTCCATTGCAGAGCCTTTTATTGCTAGTTGAGGAAACAGAGGGAATGTAGCTGGACTCTCAGAATCTAGACAGCATGGCAGGGCTGGCAGCTAGACAAAGCTGCTCTTTCTCCAGATTGCTCTTCATGGCTTTTGGATAACAGGTCAGTCAGTGCCAGCTGCATGGTGCAGTTTTTGCAAAGAAACTGCAGAACTTTTGGAAAACTTTTGAGTGTATCAAGAAGGGAAGTGTAATCCTACCTCCTGACTCCAGCTTTAGATGCTATAACTCTAAAGTTTAAGCTGAAATTTAGGATCTCTTCTCTCTGTTCTCCAGGTTGAGCACAAAAGAGTGGAGACTTTTATAAGTCTGAAAATCTGACATTGAAGTTGTTCTTCTAAGGAAACAAAGGGAGTGGGAATTGATGACAGCATCTGTATTCAATGTTTTCAATTTTGCAACAGCAACCTTTTCCATTTCCCCACTTCTCTATTGCTCTCCTGTGAAAGTGAACAAGATTCACAGCTGTGCCTATACACTTACAGCATTTTGAAACTAACACTGTACAGTGAAGCTGGATTTTCTTTAAATATTTCTTCTTAGTGAAGAGATTCCTAACCAGAGGTGTTTGTGTCCTTTGCTTGCTGCTCATCTGATCAATTGTGATGAAAAATAAAGTCACTAGTCAGCAACAGCCTTTGTGTGAATGGCCCTGAATGAGGCTTTGGAGTGGAGTGTTTTAAGCCTTCCTCTTCAAAATCAGAGCCTGTGCTGTGTTAGCACCATTTCACAGTCCAGAATCAGTTTGAACAAACTAAGTAGCTTATTACTGTTTGGTAACATGCAGAAATCCTAATCCAGATGGAGACCTGACTAACAGGCTCAAAACTTATTTGGAATCAAAGGTCAGGACATTTGTGTGAATTATGAATTGATAAACTAATGATAAATGTTAAGAACAAGAGTCTTCCTGCTTCAGGGTGGGCAATAGGCACTTGCTAGTGGTAGTTCAGATGAGGCTGCCTGGTGACTGCTCTCCAAGGAGATTCTTGTTCAAGCAGCAGGCGCTGACAGTGTAGGAGAGGACAGGGGACTGGGAAGAACATGGCTATTCCTCCGCTTGATGGTACACAGGCTGCCAGAGGACAAGTTTCTTGCCCCAAGTGCCTCCTTTGGGTGAGGAGGGAGGACTGGCTATGGGATTCAAATCCTTGCTGGCAAGCGTACACAGAGGTGGAATTAAATCCCTCTTGCATCCAAACTGTACTTTAAGAACTTGATTCAACCCTCCACCAAAGAGGGACAATAACACACTAGTACATTTTCTGCCCATGACAATAAAATTCTATGCTTTTGTTTTAAAGAGAACTTTCATTCTTTTCCTCATGCTATATCTGTCACCCAGAAGTAGGTGTCAACAAGTAGGCCTGGCCATCAGTGTCGTCTACATTCCTTAGATCATTCTGTCTAGAAGGTTGTCCTTGCTAGAAGACTGTATTGCAACCTGCTTGTGTTTGATGGAAGAGAAATTTACTTAAAAATGTGAGAAATAGTACTGTCCCAAGTATGGCTCTAGGAAACTGTTGTTCAGAAGAGCAGGATGTGGCAATGAAAAACTTTTTTTTTCTACTATGAGTTAGTGCGTCTGCAATCTTTAGCAATGTGTCTATTAAGCTAGGCATCGGCTATAGAAATGGAATAGCACCTTGTCACTATGGTTGTGCTGCCTTTCAAGGGGGTTGAGAAGAAGGTGGTAATTATCTGGTGATATGTGAGCATCAGATTAATTCTGTGGAAGTGGGCATTTTGAAACATTACTTACTTGTACACTTCATCAATTGAAAAGCACTGCGTTTGGCTGACACCAGTTGTACTATACACTCTGGTAGCTCCCAATCATTCCTCCAAGCATGGAGTACCTGTGATAATCTTTTTATTTCATCCTATTGCCTTTCAGCCCCTCAGCCTCCAAATACTTGTGCCTTTCCATATGGTGTGCTGGAAATGCTCTTTCCAAACTTATTTACCAAGCTCCTTTGAATGTTTGTGATCACTCTCAACACTCATGTCTTCTTAGGAAGCCATTAATGTAGGATGTTGACGTTCTACATGGAAATGGAAATAATGACTCAACTGCAGTTTATTACTACTCTCTGAATCTTCTCTGTGTTCCCTTTTTTTCCCTTCCCATCATTTTATATGTGTTCATGACCTTATTAATTGGGTATTGCTGACTTGAGAAATTGTGCTTCCTCCTGGAGAAAGATTGCACCTTTGCCTGTTTCAGTGACAAAGTTAGAAAGACAGGCAAAGTAAATAAAACATAATGCCCAATATGAGATTATAATTAATAATGAAGTTCCTTCTTTGCTGCTTCAGCACTCTTTTCCTCGGGTTTCCACAGCATCTTCTGCGATGCTGAAGGTCAGGCCCCAGTGCTCACAAAATAATGCTGCCAGCCATAACCTCACCAGCCCCTTCTAAAACTCAGTCTAAAGCCAGCTAAAAAAGGGTGTTTTGGGGCTACGAATACAAGGTTCTTGTGCCGCCTTCTCCTGCTATTGTCATCTCCCCTGGCTAACCAGCCATCTCTAAGCTTATTCCTCCCTTGCTGAGTGACTGCTGGACCTTTCTTCTGTTTTCATCTCACTGTCCTCGTGCTGCCACTTCAGTGCAGTGCCATGGAGAGAGAGGTTTCTTTTGCTATTTGGAGCACTTCCTGGCCAGTTGCAGCCTTTTTAAGGCAGTTAAAGTGGCCTGTAAATCATATATTGCAAGACATCTTCATCAATTTTATGTTTTATTAACCCCACAGCCTCTAGCATGCTCTCAACTTTATATAGAGATCACAAATGATATACTAAAGATACAAAGGTTGGGGTTGGTCTTGAAATGTTCTATCTACATGGTTGTGATGGGTTGACCCTGGCTGGTTGCCAGGTGCCCACCAAAGCCGTTCTATCACTCCCCCTCCTCAGCTGGACA
>JANHGO010003942.1:0-25998 GCA_024606505.1 Aquila spilogaster | reverse complement strand
CTAAGTCCTTCCAGCAATTTAGCACTTAATAATAGGCAATCTAGTAATTTCTGGTGTATTAAAGCAGAATGTAGGCATCTATGGACAGTTGTATGAGAAATGGCTTTCACACCAATTTTCACTGAGGATATAAGGGAATATTTACAGGTCCATCCAACAATATGGGGAATGGTATTTGAACACTATCTAAGGAAAATACTTCTAGAGACTACAGTGTAAACTGTGGACTTTTTGAGAGGTCAGTGAGAATCTCAAACTTTTAAGCATTACTGGAGAAATAACAAGAATTAGCAAATATATTGAGTCAAGGAAACGTGTTTTGTACTTCCATCATTCTTACTAGGTTGTAAGAGTTAGTCCTCAACTGGGGCTAAAATTGCACTTGGCTTAGAAACTTCTAAAATATTTTAAAATGAAAATATATCAAATCATATATTATTAAATGAATATTAAAGAACATAGAAAGATGAAACAATCTTGAAAGCTGTAAAGGTAAACCTTTTCTTGTATTTGGCAAAATTTAGCAAACAAATCATTATAAAAAACTGAGATTTGTATATGTTTTCCTGAACGCTCACATACATGTAAGTGACTGCATTTCTTTTGGTGACTAAAAAATCACAAATTATTTGTATTTTTTATTTATTTATTTTTATCATTTTGAACAATTTATGACAGTTAAACAAAATAAAAAGTACGTAATGGAGAAAGTCGTAGCAATTGGAGCTAATGTTATGTAAGTACACAACAATAAGAGTAGATCATTACACCATATTTAACACTACAAAGTGATAACATTGCAGTGAAGAAAAATGCTAAAATAATTTGCTATTTTTTTATTACAGTATCTTAATGTTTTGTTGTTAAAGTATTTTTTTCCTTCTAAATTGTTCATCCCCCAAATATGTTTAAAATTGTACAGACTACTCTCTATAACTAACAAAAATGAGACACAGTATGGAAAGTATTTTCTTGTTGCCTGAAGATTTGAAGGAAGGCAATTTCTTGAGAGCCAGATGAGATGATGTGATGATTTGCCCCAGTTCAAGAGATGAACTGCCCACTGTGTGATCCCCTTGAGGGACACCTCTATCAGGCATCCACGCTGGTATCTCTCAGTCCTTGATTTGATGCATCATTTTCCTGAGGGACAGGAATGAAGTCTGCATATTCCATGTCTAAAGGCATGTCTAAACAGGATTCCCTATTATGCTATACATACCCCTGTACTGTAATGCTCTTATATTTTTCATTTTTCAGGAAACTGATTGAACACTGAGTAAATCTCTGCTCTTGAACAAAAACTGAGTCTTACTTGTTCTTCTATAACCCAGTAGTTTCTATGCCTCCAGGAACTCAGTGGGAGTTGCTGACTCCACAGAGCTGATCAGTGGTATTTTACTTCAGACAACACAGCAGTTCATACCTCCTACTGACTTAGGAATTATAGTACTACTTTTTTCCATCATTGAGCGTAGCTGTAGTTTGTTCTGTACTCACAAAGCAACTATAGGAGATACATGACTGAAATGATACTATAATAACTGAGCCAAAAATAAACCTCATGCAGAAAATCAGTTCTTTTTCATCATTATGGAGATGAGCACACTGGTCTGCATCTTTAATGCGATTTTCAAAGAACTGTGGTATGCTTTACCATCTAGGGTATGCTTTAAAAATAGCGGATTGTTCCGAGATCCTCACCAGCTTATAAAATTTATGAATAGAAGGACATCAATTCTTCTATTGCCTTCAGTACTGTGGAACAATAAAAAGCTTTTGTGAAAGTACTGTAATTTCTATTCGTTAAAAGATTTAGATATAAAGGAGAAATCTTCCCTTCCCTTCTCAGTTTCTCTAACATTAATTTTAACTTTTTCCTTTGCATTTCCACT
This sequence comes from Aquila spilogaster, assembly GCA_024606505.1. Taxonomy (NCBI): domain Eukaryota; kingdom Metazoa; phylum Chordata; class Aves; order Accipitriformes; family Accipitridae; genus Aquila; species Aquila spilogaster. The sequence continues at coordinate 24,103 of JANHGO010003942.1, read as the reverse complement.
TTGCAGTGATGGAAAGGCATTAAATTATGCAGCCCTATCTGAACTCTGCAAATGTCCTCGCAACTTCCAATTACTGGTGGATACAAACTATTTATGATGGATAAAAGCAATTATGAAAAGCCAACACTGACCAAAGTCTAAGGCCAGTGGTAGTTTCCAAGAAAGCAGCTGACAACTACTTTTCAACTGTGTCACTGCATTTTCCTGTTTTTGTGGAAAACCAAGAGAACAGCCTATCTTATCCATTAGTGAAGTCACATTCAGTTCCTCGCTATAAATTACAGAAGTGAAAAAGAATGTGTGATTCTGGAAAGACTGTATCCCACACAATTTAAGCAAACAAAAAAAATGTCTTGCTTGGAGATTTACTGCTGAGTGCATGAAAGAATAAACACTTTTCTTGAGGAAAGCAAAAAGGCATTCCGATGATTTACTGGGCTTGCAGAAGACAGAAATGTATCCTTTTACTCATAAGGTCAGTTACTACATGCTGATGTGTTTTTATATGAATAAATACTGTATGTATGGCACAAATTCAGTAGAGTTCGAGAGTGGGCTATTTAAAAAAAAAAAAAAGGAAATGTTACTTTCTATACTTATAATTGAAACAGAAATGACTGCAAACAGAACGTGGCGCCAAACTTCTGACATGTAAAAATAAAAATGAAAAAGCAATTATTTCACAGTTCTTGTTTTCCTTGTGAAGATATTAAGAAATTGGATAAAAAATGAGTGGACACTTCGCATTAAAATTTACCACCTCCATTCCAATCACAAATATAGGGTGGGTTGAAAAATCTTCTGATGTAATCCTTACTCTGTCTTCCTCCTTGCCCCTGTAAGCCTGAACACAAGTATTTGGGCTCCGACTGCCGGCACTTGCCAAGCAGCCAGGCCAGCTGGGCAGACCACGTAACCAAAGCCACTGGCATCTGGGCAATCCCATACAAAGACTGCTGGAGCCAAGTCATATTAGTACTTTTTTATTTACGTCTTCACAGTCCACTGGCTTCAGTGAGGCTACTGATGGAAGCCAAGTGGGAGGCATGGGCTGGGCACAGTGGGGCTGTAACTGGGGGAAAGGCAGGCTGCTGGCAGATATCAGCACTCAGCGATGAGGGGATGGAGGACGAGCACACAGCCTCCACCCCTCAGGCAGCAGCCTCAGGCAACCTCAACGCCAGACGGAGACGATCCCCGCACTCTCCCCCACCGCGCATGCTCCGCGCGTCCCGCGGAATATTGGGCTCCCGGCGGCCCGTAGTTTCCCCGGCAACCAGCAGGAAGCGTGGCCGCGCGTGGAGCTGCCCGCCGCCGGGTCAGGGGTGAGTCGGGCCGGGCCTCGGGGCGCTGAAAAAGGGGGGAATCGCTGGTGCTCTCTGCTGTGGCTGCGCTCCTGGAGTGGGCTCGTTCAGCGGGTAAGTGAGCAGCTTCGTCTTTACAGTCCTGCTTACTGACGGTCTGCCTCTTGTAAGCGGCTTCCTGAAACCAAACCCAGGCCTTCTTTTTTTTCTCCTTTGGAAGACACCTTTCAAATGTGCTTTTGCCTCGCTTCTATTTGTATAATTTCTATTTCTGTGATGGTGTGACCAGTTACTTGAAATGCATCTCAGATTAGTTGTTACTGAAAACAGTACTATAAGTCTTTAGCATGTATCTTAATTGCTTCTTGGAAGAAAAAAGACTCTGAGTGCCTCTGAACATGTGGTTCAACAAACCTAAGTACAGCGTCTTGCACCTGGGTTGTGGCAACCTCCGCTATCAATACAAGGATGGAGCACAGCCCTGCTGAAAGGGACTTGGGGGTACTGGTGGATGGCAAGCTCACGTGAGCCAGCGGTGTGCCCTCACAGTCCAGAAAGCCAACTGTATACTGGGCCGCAACAAAAGAAGTGTGGCCAGCAGGGAGAGGGAGGCGATTCTGCCCCTCTAATCTGTGCTGGTGAGGACTCATCTGCAGTACTGTACTGCATCCAGAGGGGGAGTCCTCAGTACAGGAGAGACACGGACCTGTTGGGAGCACATCCAGAGGAGGGCCGCAAAAATGATCCAAGGGATGGAACACCTCTCCTGTGAGGACAGGCTGAGAGAGCTGGGGCTGTTCAGCCTGGAGAAGAGAAGGTTCTGAGGTGACCTGAGAGTGGCCCTTCTGTACTTACATAAGGGCTGTAAGAAAGAAGGGGACAGACTCTTGAGCAGGGTCTGTTGTGATAGGACAAGTGGAAATGGTTTCCAACTAGAAGTGGGTAGGTTTAGATTAAATATAAGGAAGAATTTTTTTTACAGTAAGGGTTATGAGGTGCTTAAACAGGCTGTCCAGGGATGTGGTGAAGGCCTGTCCCTGGAGACACTCAAGATCAGGGTGGACCAGGTTCTGAGCAACCTAATCTAGCTGTAGATGACCCTGTTCACTGCAGGGGAGTTGGGTTAGATGACATTTAAAGATCCCATAAATGTTTTTTGTGTGTTCTGAAGAGACTTCATTGTCTAATTGTGATCTTTTTAAAAGATTTGTGGCTGAAGGCAGGCCACATCCTGAAAACTTCAGCAAAATGAAGGAGAGCAGCACAGGATTAAGAGATACGGAAGAGTAAGGATTCCTTTTGTAATACACTTATTCAGATTTTCTTTGGTGTTAGTGTCAATCTTTTGACCTGGAAATTGTAACCCTTGATATTCTGTCATGTAGGAATGGAATTTTGTTTTTTAATCTTTTTCTATTCTAGGTAGTAATGTTCTAAGAATGTCATCAGGCACGCAGGTGAAAGCAAAGACTGCAGCACAGAAAAGCAAGACATCCTCTCCTTTGCCGTGTTCTCCAGAACATGCAATTAAGCCACAGCCAAAGCCCAGTGACAAGCTGAATCCCAAAACTATTGATCCGGTATGTATGGGTATGGGTTTAATTTAAAATCATTATTTTGTTTGAAGAAATGTCCATACTTGAAGATATGCATGCAGGTAATTCTTCTGGTCCAATTTTGATAATTGAAACTTTTGTTATTAATCATACATTCCCTAAATTATATGGTAATTATATGCTTAAAGTCTTGAGTAATAATATGTTTATTACTTTTTCTTATAAGAAGAAGTTTTGATATAACTGTGGCTTGAGTGGCAACTTTTTTTTTTTTTTTCTATGTACCTAAACATGATTTAGGACCAAGAGTTAAAGAGGTTTTCTATTGGTTTCTTTCATATAGTTGTAAATTTTGGCACCTGGTCCTTTAGGGGAACATATCAGAGTTATGGCTTTGATAACCCATGCCATGTTGTGCAATGAAACGAAGACTCTTGTAGTATCTTGAAGGTTGCCTACATCTCATAAAATCTAACAAATTAATTGTTAGTGAGAAGTCAAATCGTGCACACAATTTTATTAATGTTGATGTAGTTTCAAATATTAGAGAGATAGAAATTAAGATTTCCTGGTATTTCATGCTATATGCTTTATGACAAGATGTTTAATCTTGAATGTAGCATTAAGTGATCATGCTAATAAATTACATTATATTTCAAATTGATAAGAAGCATGTATGTGATAAAAAGTTACTTGGTGTAGGCTTTCCTCCTGTTAAGCTCTCCACTGATTTTCAGTGCCCACATGCCATGTTCAATGTTTGGTGTTATTCTACATCTTTCCAACTCATACCTTCGTTTATACTCAAATCAGGCTGGAATTGGAGCAGAACAATCTTGTGCATATTACCTGTTGTTGTGGTGTAACCCCACAGCTGTGTGTCAGCTCAATAGCACACAGCTGCTCACTCTTCCCAGGTGGGATGGGGGAAGGAATTGCAGAGGATAAAAGTGCAAGAACTGATGGGTTGAGGTAAAGGCAGTTTACTAGGGAAAGCAAAAGCTGTACGTGCAATCAAAGGAAAACAAGGAATTCATTTGCTGCTTCCTATCAGCAGGCAGATCTTCAGCCACTTCTGGGAAAGCAGGGCTCATCACACATAATGATTTCTTGGGAAGACAAACACCATCATTCCAAAGTCCCCTCCTTCTTTATCCCAGCTTTTATTGCCAAGCATGATGCTGTATAGTACAGGATGTCCCTTTGACCAGTTTGAGGTCAACTGTCATGGCTCTGTCCCCTTCTAGCTTCTTTTGCACCCACAGCTCCTTGCAAGAAGCTGGAAAGTCTGTGGCTCTATGTAAGCACTGCCATGCAACAAGTAAAGCATCAGTGTGCAATCATCAGTATTTTTATCAAAAATCGAAAGCTCTTCATCATACAAGTCTCTACAGAGAAAATTATTCCAGCCAAAACCATGGCACCTGCATATAACAACAATTAGGACAGTGAGATGTCCTTAATCTGATAAGAGAGAACTCATAAGATTTCAGTCTTAAGACTTGCATGACAAAATAGGAAAATGGGAGCGCTACATCAGGAGAGCATGAATTCTACATTATTTATTCATTTTTACAACTTTCTCTGCATACAATTCTGTAAAGCCCTTTTTTGATAAATGTATCAAATGTGTGTTTTCCATCCTATATCTGCAGAATTTTTTCAAATTATTTTTACAGTCATACATCTAAGCTCCTTTCTTGATAATCTGCAGTTTTAACATATTCAAACTTATAAACAAATAACACTTTTGTCTTCTTTTTTTGTGTCCTCGCAGTTTGCTGCCCCTTCTAGAACACCTTCTGCGTTTGCTGCTACATATGCTAAAGGTGGCATTCCATGCAGGTATTTTAATTCTGTTTGCTTACTTTTTATGATATGTGTTAGGGTTAGGTAGGATTACACAGATTGATAAACATCTATTCACAACTCTGTACTCTTTTACATAGGCAGTTTAATTTCTTTTCTAAGAAAGAAGCAACTTTCCATACATTTGATACTGGCTTCTTTTGTTGTTTTTTTTTTTGTGCAGTGTTAAAACTCTTTCATGAAAGATGCTGATTTCTTCAGTAACAAAGATAATAATATTAGTGCCATTTTGTTAAGCAAACATCTTGTAGTCTTTTTTGTTTGCAGTAAGTAATATGAGAACGTTTTCACAATATTTCAACTCTGTAATTTTCAACAATATTGGGTATTAACAAAACTACGTGTACGTGTTTTATGGTATTTTAAATCCCCTTTGTCTATTATGTGTTCACATACATAATATGCGCTTTTCTCCAGTGCTTTGTCAAATGGGTGCAGAATTTGTTAAATTAATAATTACTTATTAATCATTTGCACTATATATATACATGCACATGTATTAAAGAAATCATTCATATAGGATCAATTGATGAATTCCAGTATAATTTTCTTTCAGTTTCTGGTAATTTTTCTTATCAGTTAGTATTTGAGGGAAATGTTTATTGATGGTTACTAAAATGAGTAACTTTACAAATGGAGCATCTTCTGTGTCTGTATGAGATGCATCTGTAATTCTTATAACTTTTATTTTCTGAAAACTGCCATCTTGAAAACTGTAATAATTGCACTTTTACGCGCTCTTACACATTTCATTATGGATGGCAATATATGTTGAGATTGTGTATACAATGTCATAGTAGTCTTAAACTAATGATAATATCTCAATATGAATAGTGTTAGAAATAAATTGTGTATTATTCTGTGTTAATTTGTTCAAACTTTAATTCTTTATATAGGTTAATGCATGGATCAGTAAAGCACAGACTGCACTGGGAGTGCCCTCCTGAAACAGTTCCTTTTGATCCTCTTCTTGTAACTCTGGCAGAGGTAAACTGTCTTCTTGGGAAGTTAAGCATACAGAATTTTTTCCATGTAGTGCTGAAACGTTATGTGAATGTACTCAGTTAGCTACATTTTTATTTCAGCTGCTGTTATTTAATTGCTACTGTAGTTGGACTTCCCTGGTTTGTGATTTATTCTTTTAAACAAGGGATGTATAAAAATGTCTCAGAGCTATGTGTTCCTAAAAGCTAAATAATGCCAGTCTACTTCTTCATGATTTAATTAAAATAATTCTGGGTGGAACTAATTACTGGCAGTTTCCAAACCCAATTTCAAACACAAAGTTAAATAAGAAACTAGAAGCAAGCCCATTCTTTCATGACCTAAGCATTTTGAGGTTCGGCTTGATGATCTTGAAGGTCTTTTCCAACCTGAGCAATTCTATGATTCTGTGATTTATCTGGGATGTGGACACCCTGTGGAGAAAAAAACACAGGATTTCAGTTCTCTTGAACACTCACAAAGTGTTTTTCTTATTTTTTTGTTCATTTGTTTTTCCAGTACATACCTTTCACATACATTACAGTCTGGGATCCAAAGAAGTCATCTAGAAACTGTGAAAACATAACTCTCTTGTAGAAGACCAATTGTATAGTCACCATGTCTTCATAGGGATAAATTCACTGACTGCATTTGCCTGGGACTGAGAGAGTAGGTATGTTTAGAGAGCACACAGGAGAACTATTGAATCTTTGTCTCATACCTTTTGGAAGCATTGAAATTCACTGTAAAGTAGCCAGTTTAGCTGAATTCCAATTCACTTTCAATCAAGATACATTGTTAGCTTTTGTGTGCCTCTGCAATGGTCTGTTTGCATAAAAATGACTGAACTGTCATAGGCTGTTCCTACTTATTTGGAGGTCCTGACAATGTCCACTGTGTAAAACAGAGTTCCCACCTCCAAGCTAGCATCCACTGAAGTCTATTGTGGGTACTATAAAGAGTAATTTAGAACCAGTGTAGCTGTGTTAGATTTTTCTCTTGTTTTTCTGGTCATCAAAAAGAGAGCTAGTGGGTTTCTGTGCTCTTTTTTCAATGCAAATGTTTCACTATTTTTCTGCCACTTAATGCTAGGGGAGGTAAAAAATCGTTGTGTGAAAGAGATACATACCTACATACAGAAACTTGTGCATAAAATTTCCTTTCTACTTAGAATAGAAGGGATAAAAAGCAGTTGTTCCTTTCTGACTATTGCAGTTCATACATGTTCCTCTCTACTTTGTTGTATTCCAGAGAGTTTCTCTTGTTTGTGCAAGTCACTGAAGGATGATTTTTCCTCTTTTGACCACATACTGAAATGTCTAAAATAGATACATGTGGTTCAGCTAGAGATATATCCTTTTCCTTTGAAGTCATCAGAGTGAAGTGTTGTGAACCTAATGCTAATATGCACTTCAGTTACAACATTTTAAGAATTGCTAACACCTGAAGAGGAGGAATGCTTTGATATTTCCTTTTTTCATTATAATTATCCATAATCCTAGCTAATATGAAGATAAATGCAAAGAAAAGTAGTGTTTTAAATATCAAGAATGGATGACACTGTTGTGATTTTTTTCATCAGAAACCTATGAAAAAATGGAAATCAGAATAGTTTTCATGCTTGTGCTTTAGTATTACCTAAAGTATCTTCCTCATCATGTTCCAGCAGCTTTATGTAGATGCTTTTCTGGCCCAGGCAGTGAGGTTGTCTCTTCCAGGATGCTTTTACCTCCTGTTATCACACAATCACAGAATATTTGAGATGGGAAGGGCCCTACAAATCCATCTGTCCAACTCCTGATTGAGCAGGAGCACTGAGAGCAGGCTGTGCCAGTGTTGCATCATCTGTACAGTGAAGTGCTTCTACTGGTATTCAGACAGAACCTCTCTTGTTCCAGTTTGTGCCTACTGCCTCTTATCCTGGCACCAGGTACCACTGGAAATAGCGTGGCTCTGTCTTCTTTTCCACTAATATTATACTTAATGTTAACACAAAGAGAATCTTTGACCAATAATACTTGCTATTAACTGTAGCTAAAGTCACTTCAGGTCTTTTAAGAATCTCTTAAGGCAGGTATGTCCAACTCTTGGGTGCCATGTGGCCCAGCATAGCTCACACTGTGGCCACCCCCTGGCCCGTGCCATCACAGCAGTAGCTCTGCCCCATCTGTTGCCATCTGTCACACATCAAAAAAAATGTAAGGAAATATTAGTGGGAAGGTTCAGCTTCTACTGCCTTACCACCAACATCCGCCTCTAACACTGAGGGCCAGCATAATGAGATAGGAGACATTACTTTCAGAGCAGGCCTTGTAATATATTTATTGAGAGATTTTGGACTTACCTGCTTCTTCAAGGCATTCTGAACTATTTGGATTGACTTTGTTTTGTCTATATATGGATTTGGGAAGAAGTATGAACACATTTAACATTATTGAAACTTTCTCAATATTATTAAGGGCTAGAAACATTAATATAGTATAGCCTCTATATGTAAAAGCTTAGTGGCTAATTGCAGGAGATTGCATCTAAATCTGAAGCACATTCTGTATACTATAGATTATCACTGACAATGTGATAATCAGTTTTAAACCTTTTGTTGATCTTAGTTTTTATAGTTACCTATGTTATGCTTCTTAAATCATCAGCATAGTTCTGCATAGGAACTGTCACAACTGTATACTCATACTTGTGACTCAGGCTTCAAATTGCTCTAGGAGATGCCTCTTCATGGATGCGAGGACTTGCTGGAAAGCTTTCCAGCAAGTTCAAATTATGTTATAAATGGTAATTTTTTAGGACTTTATGTTAACTGTATCAGGTGCTGCTATATTACTTTGCATATGTGGGCTGTGAGCACCACTTCATATTCAGCAGTAGAAATCAGTGGCTTTTTTGGAGCTCTGTGCTTGTTGAAAAGCTAGATTTTTATCTGCCACAGGAATTCACACTTTAAGCTGAGATGGATGTGTTTGCACTTTTAGATTTGTACTTTGCAAGTCACTGAATCAGTCAGACTTTCTTACAGGTGGAAAGTTCATCTAAGGAATTCCTAGGGGTCTGATGATTTGTTGACAATTACTTGGCTGCAGCAGTGATTTAGTACTCATTACATATTCCTTGTTAAGCTACAAATTGGCACTTAGGACAAGGAAGGGAAGTGTTCTAAAATGCCAGTTCACCAGTAAGTATGTCTTGCTCAGATAAGAGTAAAAATGAAGACTTCTTCTGAAGGTTATCCATCAACTTCAACCATCTGAATATTATTTTTAAGTAATCTTAATGCTGAAAGTACAAGGCACTCTGTTGACCTAGACCCTTAAGGAAGTGGAGCTAGACAACTACTTCACATGCGTAGTGAAAGTTGCCTTTAGTGTGCTACGAAAGAAATGAACCTTTGCATCTTACAATATAATCTGTTTAAGTTGCAAATAATGTTTCAAAACAGAATCACAAAATTGTGGGGGCTGGAAGGAACCTCTAGAGATAATCTAGTCCAACTCCTCTGCCAAAGCAGGCTCCCTAGACCAGTCTGCACAGGTAACAAAACCAGTTAAACTAGCCAAAATTTAGACTTGTATATATGGAAGAGCAATGTGAAGATCTTGCATGCATAAAGACAGTCAAGAATATTGCCACGTCTAATTCTTTAGTCAGAGCATTCTGGAAGAGCTAGGTAGTTCTCCCTAATCATTGAGATACTGCCCACATACAACACTGCCGCTCAGATTCCCAACTGTTGAACAAAATACTTTGATTCATTTATGGGTTTGGACTTTCTTTTATATACAACTGATTAATTTTTTGTGTGTATAAAGCTCATCTATTAAATTAAAAGTGCCCTTGCTAATAGATTGAATTAATACAGCAGAAATAGGATCCTTTAAGTAAGTTAAAGACAATAAACACTGTTCATAATGTTCAGATTCCTATATTTCATCAGCATCATTTATGACTAAATATGTTTCAGGAGTCGAAATAGGCGTTGAATTTAGTGCATACTGTAGAGTAGGCTTTTATTTTCACAGAATCATAGAATGGCCTGGGTTGAAAAGGACCTCAAAGATCATCTAGTTTCAACCCCCCTGCCGTGGGCAGGGTCGCAAGCCACTAGACCTGGCTGCCCAGAGCCACATCCCGCCTTACCTTGAATGGCTCCAGGGCATTCAATTCCTTTGAAAGATTAAACAAGCTGTGGAAACCTAAACTAGCTTGCAGCTCCTGTTAAGGAAAGAAGAAAGACTTCCACCATACAACTTCAGTCTTTGAGTTCTGCTGCTCAGGTCTTCTTGCATATTTGTACCATTCACAAGTTTTTGCAATTGCTGGGGGTGCTGTCTTTCCTTCCATTGTTCACCTTCTATTTTATTTTCCCTCACGGTATATGGAAATTAATTACAAATGTAATCTATTCTTTTGTTTATGGTCCTGTTGAAAAATTCCTTTGGGTAGGCGGATTAAAGATAATGAAGTACAAATAGTGATTGAAATAGCAGTATTCATAATATAAGTTGTAATATTCAATGTTTCAAAATAAAAGTGAATATTTTTTGATCAGAGTTGTGCTCAGTGGATCCACATGGTGGAGTTAGTGTATTTTATGTTTTGAATTGATGCAAGAGAATCTAAACACTATCTTTCTGTTATGTGGAACTTTTTAAACACTGCTTTGTTTAAAAAAAATAACTATTAAGAGAATATCTTTTAATTTGCACCAGGGTCTGAGAGAGACAAAGCATCCCTATACATTTGTTTCAAAGGAGGGTTTTAAAGAACTGCTTCTGGTTGAAGGTGCTACTGAAAAAGCCATTCCCCTGTTGCCTCGTCTAGTTCCTGTGTTAAAGGGTGCATTGGTATGTCTTACTTTTCTACTCTTCTTGCAGAGATTTTCATAGATACTTTTTTATTATTATTATTTTTATTTTTTTAGAATTAGAAGAATTATTCTTGTCTGTTCTCCCAGTCACTGTTATTAATCTGGTAATGAGATCAATAGAGATGACAGAGCACTCTAGAAGTTGATAAGAGTGTGATGGTTGCTGGCAGGTGACAAAGCTATAGCTGGCAGGGCTAAATTCACTGACCCAGAAAGTCATTTGTTCCTGTATTTCTCCAGCAAAGTCAATTATTGTTATGAATGACTTCAGAGTAATTCTTAATTCATTACATTTTCAACTAAAATGTTGGCTCCCAGTTTTGATATATCCACACTTTAAAAATTCCTTCCTAATATGCAGCACTGTACATAGGATACATTTCAAATGTGAAATATTAGATGTAGTTTCTCTTGCTTACATTTATTCATTTATTTATTTGCATATCAAGCATAAATTATCAGTTTCTTTATTTTTTTTTAATTAAGTGCAATAATTATACTGAGAAATTGTGGAGGCTTTTGTTTTCTACTTCAAAAAAAATACTTCTGCATTTAATTATTACATCTAGACAATATTCAGTTGCATTGAATTTCTGAACTGTTTATAACATTATAAAAATTAGTGGTTTTCCAGTCGTTTTAATTTATTAAAAGTACAATAATAAAAAATACAATCATAAAATAGAGATTGCATTTTTGAAGAGTTTCTGCACTTGTCTAAATATTAGTTTGACAGGATTTCTTTTCCTTCCTTTGAAGGCCCATTCAGATGATCAAGTATTTGAAAGGGGATTAGACGCTTTAGTTCAACTGAGTGCTGTTGTTGGCCCATCTCTTAACGACCATCTTAAGCATCTGCTCACAAATGTAAGTTTTAATGCTGTAGTAACAGATTATATGTATTTTTATGGTACTTCTGTTGAGATGTTTACTGTAATATCTGCACAGATACACTGGAGGACTCAGCAGTTCTGTGAAAAACATTGCTTCATATATTTCTCTGTGTAAGTCCATCATTCTTGAATAGTATAGTGACTTCAAAAGTTCTAACAGTGTGCAAAACCTGTTGTAAGTGTAAACTGGAGAATAATTGAAGTGTTTACTGTTTAGAAAACATCCAGCTTTGAGAATGAGGTGAAATAGATGCTATATTTTGAAACAGTGTTTATGTTCATTGCTAAATGAGTTTTGCACTTTAAGTGTCAAGGTTTTAAAAAATCTGTGAAAGTGTCAATAAATTATTGTAGGAAAATATTTCTGCTTCTTTCAGATGGGAATTCTGCACAAGGAAGTTTTATTTATTAAACCTCAAGTTGAACTGGGGAATGTATTTTTATACTGAATCCTTTTGTAGACATCCTTCTGTAGACTTCCTTCCTCTATTGGACAGACATAGTTTAATTTAGCTTTCTTCCAAAGTGAATTTTTACAGCAAAATAAAAGAGAGAATCTGCAATAATTTTTTTAGAGTATTTTCACTATAGTAAATCCCTTTCAGTGCACATGAAAAGCACGTTAACTTTTCATGTGGATAGCACTTCAAGAATGACTTTGTATTGATTGATTTCTCTTCAAAATTTGTTTGCTAAAAGCAAAAATTTTAAACAGTTTGGCTAATGGATGAGAAACTTAAATTCAAAGTAAGCTCAACAGTTAACGTTTCACTCCTTCTGCCTTGACTCAGATCCATACTTTGACATGGGCTACAAGTTATAAAATGATGTTTCTTTTGGCTCTCATTTCCCAAAGACGGGGATTGGGCAACAGACCTCTTTATTTTACTTTTCTAATAGCTTTCAAGGAGATTAATGGACAAGAAGTTTAGAGAAAAAATCACTGTTGCTTTACAAAAGTTGGAGCAATATGGTGGAAAGGTGAGTTGAACAGGTAGTTATATATAAACTGCACACTTGAATGCATCTTTGCCAAGATAACTTCAATATCTGGCTATTGGATTAATAACCCTGTTCAGATAAGTACTTGTTTTTACATGTCACAGCTATTCATATTGTGTAAAACAGAGGATTTTTTATTGTATAAAACCATGGCAATTCCAGTCCACTGTAAAATAGTTGTTTTAGTCCTTTTGAGGTATCAAGTGATGACAGAAATGACCTTACGTCTGCACTGTGTGAACCATATTCTGCCAGTTAGCTTCCATTGTTTCCCATTTTTTATTTCTCTCTTTTATTTGTCTTCGCCATTATTTTAATCTCAGAGCAGGAAACACAGGGGTATGTTTCAGTAAAATGTTCTAGGGGATCAGTAGCTACAGTACAATAGGAACTGAATGGCTGTACTCAAACAATGCACCAATCCACACTGGAAAAACTCCATCCATGTGGATCCCCATCGATGTTATTTGCTTGGAAGATTTTACTCTCCTTGGTGGGAAGTTTATGCAGCCTTAGCAGTTAAATAAGTCACCCTGTTCTTTCTTTTGAATTCTTCACTTTTCTGAAAAGTCTGAAGTCTTTTTCCAGGGTTTAGAATGGGTGTGGAGTGGGTTAATATCCAGGATGCTTTATATGAGTCCTTAGTCGAAGTTAGGCACCGCAGCATTTATGAAGTAGATTTTCACGCTGAGTTAAGCACAAGGGCTTCTTGTACAGACCATAGAGTACGGTAGATACCAATGAAGAGTGCTCCAGGAATTCACCAATTGTTTAATGCAAATTGCTCCTGGCCCCTTTTGACACCTGACTCAGTCTGAATATTTGCCTTCCTTCAGTGCACCTGGGATGAAGGCTTTGTGTTCTTTTTTCTGAGCCTAAGTGCTTTCCTCAGCACTCTTCTAGCTCTTGCTAAAAGAAACAATTTGCTGTTATTGATGATGCTTGCCCATTCCCTAATAGTTTAGTATTTAAGTTGCTTACTAAGAAAATCAGATACTCACATTTTAGCCCATCTTGGTTAACCCAGAGGTTAAGATCCTCAGTTGCTATACATTTTAAAAAAATGCTTTAAGTAGTAAACTACAGAGGAGTACTCTAGCGCTGAACATTCTGTTCACAACTTTTGTTGTGCTATTCATTGTTCATCAAGGAGAAGAAAAAGTGAGACAGTATTAGCTTGGATATTCATGAAGAAGGGAAAGTATTTGTTCTGCTGACTCCATGAGCACTTTTGTATGTATGATATTGAATGATCATTGACAAAGAACAGAAATAATGTGGAGGGTAGGACCCTAAATGTAGGTCTTACCACTTCTGAGCCTTTTTTCTTAATAAGCAACCATATAATCAATAGGCAGCAGTTCATTTTTAGGGGTACTCATTTTAATGGCGGTAGGAACGTTCATCTTGCAGACTGTAAGATATCGTGACAAAGTGGCACTGAAAGTTCCTGATTTGCTTTTAGTGAGATAAGAAGAGCAAAATTACACTTCATTTTGATGTTCTGAGCACTTAAGTCCAGATAATAGAGCTTATCCAGTAAATCATTAAGCCACCTCTAATTATTATCTCTGTCCAGTAATTATGCTCACCTATCAAAGTACTGTGTGGTCTTTCTGCACATCTTTTAAAATTCTGTTAGAAAAAAAGACAAAAAAAAAAACTGGACAGAAGCTCCTAAGTTGTGATCACAGGCAGTGACATTATATACTAATGAATTTATCAACTTTTTAAAAAAATGAGTTGTTACAGTGTATATGATCAGTATTTTTGTTGGAACACTCTTCCAGAATATCACTCTCCCTCATTGGTTAGCATAAAGCTGTTATTTTTTTTCAGTAAGTAAATTTCTTAGTAAATAATAGATTTTAGTTTTCTACTACTTATTTTGTTTCATAACAGTAAAGACAACTAAGTAAGTAAGTAAATGTTTTGAATTATACAATTTATAGCCATGATGCGAATACTCAAATGTAGTGCTAGTGCACCTTACTTTGTTTAAATGTATTTTATTTTCATCATCAGGCAACAGTGACTATCATCAAATCTAAAATTCCAACATACTGTTCTATCTTCCCCTGAACAAAAAAATCCATTGTGACTTGTGAGGTCAAGTCTGAAGATAAACTGCCTGTGAACATCACTTTGTGGTATGCTATATTCTCTTAAATTCATTAATTAATTTCAGTGTAATGGAGAGTGGGAAAAGTCCCATAAGTTTGTGAATTTATGGAAGACTCTATATTAAGTCTCTATTGGCTGCTATTTGTGTATGCATTGTGCTTACATAGGTTATTATTTCAAATGCAGAATAAATATAAATTTATATTTTGTTATAAGTTACAGTTTCCATTAACAAAATAATTTGGCTGTAATTATTTAAATGGCAATTAACTTTGTGTTAAATTACAAATGCTTCTGAAACATTTAACTTATTCTTTGCCACAGGCACTCATGGATGCAGTTCTGGTTCATGAGGACTTAGTGAATTAGACACAGAATTATAAGAGCCCATTTAGACTTTTTTGAGAGTCAGCTTTTGAAGGTATGAAGCTGAATATAACTATACCTGTAGCAAACAGGGAACTTGCTCAGGGCCTGCCCAGCCCATTGTTCTCAGAAGCTGGAGCAGCACTCCTCATTAGTGTAATTGAGCTTGATTGCAAAATATTGTTCGACAGGTCTTGTTAAATGCTGTTAATTCTGAAACTGTTTTCACATATTTAGAAGATTACTGCTGTCTGGCTAAATAAATTCAGAACAGTTCTAAGTCAATATATATGTATTTAAGCTTTTTAAAATAAATCAATTTTGTTGGCAGAAAGTTGTATTTCTTCAGATTTAACATATTTGTTTAACAACACAAAAGAATTGATCATGCTGCTTGTTTTTCTTTGTGTACTTTATTTCTTTTTTTTTTTTTTTTACAAAATGTGCACATTTAGTTTACATAAAAAATCTACAGCAAATTTCAGGTGTACATGTACTTTACTACTCTTATCATACACTGGTGATAGCAGAGCAGCCTTTAACATGCCTCTAATATTCCCATCTCTACACCAGAATAGATACCTGATTTTTTTTTTGCAAAAGAATGTTTGAAACATTCTTTCTACTTCATTAATCCTGTTTCACATTTTCTGCAGCAGTGTCACAATGAAGATTGGCCTATCTCTGATAGCATTTCATCTATTTGGCATAAATCTCTGGACAATCTATCTTAAAAATTACATGTATCTGAAGGGGCATTAGTATATTTTAGATACATACATTTTTATCTAGGTTCATAATTAAGGTTTCTCCAATCTTAATGAAGAAATGATCCTAAAAATTTAATGCATTTACCACATATAGATACTATTGTATAGTTGAAGCTTCATTTTTTTTTTCCTGAATGTTAAAGATACTACAAAAATGCTGACACAGATGTTAGCTCATCTAGTAGTCTTTATTAGTAGATGTCACTACCTAGTGATTTTCATTCTGTGCACTGAAGAGGGATGAAAATTTTAAAATTACTTTTTTTTTACTTTATAAAGGCAACAAGATACCTACTCATGAAAACAGTGGTAGGAACCACTTCAGTCATCCTCATACAAAAATTCAAATTCAGAAGATTAAGGAAATAACTTTGTTTATACATCCAAGAAGAATTAGAAATACAGTAGGTAGAATATCATGATATTTTTGTCATGATAAATTAAATGCAGATTTACTAGATAAGCATGATTGACAGAAGCTTACCAGTATTTGTAAGGGAACAGAACAGCTAAAACAACCATAATTTAAATGTGTTTGTTATTTAACACTTCTTCCTCTCAAGTTACTTATTTTATTAGGTTTGGAAAGTGTTTCTGAAGAGGACAGAAGCAAGTCACATGTGAAAGGCAATTGCTGCAAGCTGTGTATTGGACATCAATGATAGCACTTTAACTCAAAGTATTACTTAAAAATATGAGGACTACAGCAGACGAATATGAAAAGAAAATACATGGTAATACCTCTCTATAAATTAGAAGCTGAGATTTAATAAGTATGCTTAAGCACCTGGTGCTGAATCCAGTACAAATGTGTAGCAAAACTAAGAGTATTTAATCTAATCTAGAGATTAAATCTATTTTATCTGGGATTTGGAATGATAATAAAGATGCATGTCAGGTTCTCTTTTGAGGGGTTTGAAATAAAGCACTGACTTTTCAGAACAATCTTGCTAAGCAGCCACTGCTGAAGTACTAAGAATGTGTAATTTTGAAAGATTGAGGGAGAAAACTTTTTAAAAAAGACTTATTTGCATATTACATGTCTCAGTGTAAAGCTGAGTAACTTTATTTATGGTAAAGTGGGAAATCCATCTTTTAGATTATGTTGTAGAATTGCTTATATTTGTCCATTAGTTGTTGACTTAATGCCTTCATTAAATCACATTTTCAAAGAGCTGCATGGATCGCATTATATTCTCATCCTGTGAAAAACAAACACACAAACACGAAAATCACACACCATTACAAATGTAGTTGGCAAACATCTACAGTGAAATTAGGTGGGACGAACTTTGTGCACATAATGACAATATCTTTTTCAGCTTGTTAGCAAAAAAAAAAAAAGCTGCTAATGGATATACTCCTGATTTTTGTATATTAGTTAAACCAAAACTCTTCTGACAAGAATGCATTAGCATGTTATTTTGGAGGTTATAAATTTATACCCAGTAAAACAAATTACATATAGGCAATGAATACTTAAGGAATAATTCCTGTATTTGCAGTGTGAATAAGGAATTACTACATACAGTATGTGTAATTAACAGTATTATGTATTGTACACAAGCTTTTTTTTTTTCTCCCCAATTTTGAGGCATCAGGGATGACTCTAAAATAACAGGTTTAAACATGCATCCTTGTTTGGTTGGAAGAAATAGTCAGTTCCTAAAAATAGCACTGAACACTCAAGTTACTCCTCAGTTCATCTTTTCCATGTGTTCACACTGACAGATATTGGCTGCTTTCTAACACCACTTGTTTCTGATTGTTTGCATTAGATAAGTAGCAAAATCTTCAAATTCCATGTTATGCCCAGTGTTTACTGATGCCTGACTCTGCACTCATTTCTATCAGTAAATAACTCTCAGCCTAGCATTCAGAAAAGAAGATTGTAATATATACCTTTCCTTGTATAGAAGACATTTCACTTTCAGTTGCCCATATTCAGCAGCAGTTCTGCATCAACAGTACAGCTGCAAGAATGTTAACATGCTCACAGAATTGCGGAGATTAGAAGGGACCTCAGGAGATCATTAAGTCCAACCCTGCTGCTAAAGCAAGTTCCCTACAATAGGTTGCACAGGTTGAAGTCCAGCTGGGACTTAACATCTCCATAGGAGGAGACTCCCACATCCTCTCTGGGCAACCTGTTCCAGTGCTCCACCACCCTTAAAATAAAGAAGTTCTTCCACATGTTTATATGAAACTTCCTACGTTCAAGTTTTAGGCCATTACTCCTTGTCATATCACTACGCACTAAGAGCCTGGCCTCATCCATTTGCCTCCCACCTCCCCTTAGATATTTATAAACATTAATCAGATGCCTTCTCAGTCTTCTTTTCCCCAAGCTGAACAGACCCAGGTTACTCAGCCTTTCCTCATATGGGAGATGCTCCAGGCTCTTTATTATCTTTGTGGCCCTCCACTGGACTCCTAGGAGATCTGTTTTTGAACTGGGGAGCCCATAACTGGACAAGACAGTATTCAAAATGTGGCTTCATCAGGGCAGAGTAGAGGGGGAGGATAATTTATCAATTGCTTGTCTCCACTGTAGTGAGTTTTTAATTTCTCTGAATACATACCACTTTATACTTTGCTAGTAAATAATCTAGCCACCTTTAATTCAAATGAATAAGACTTGACTGTTCTAGGAAGTCTCATGAAAGTAATACAGGAGAAAAAAAAACAGTTCTTAGATTATCATAGTGTTCTCTGCAATTGATACGTAGGCCTTCTGTACATTAATATTCCAGTAACACGTGACTAGCTAGAAATTAAATTATTCACTATTCAATCCAGTGGCTGGTTTGTTTCATGGAAAACAACAACTTTGAGTAATTTTCTCAATTTATGTTAGGAAACATGCACAACAGGGTTTTTCATCTTTGATTCTGTAGGACATCAAGTGATGTTGCTATAAGTGATCTACACAATATTTTGTGCTAACAAACTAATTCACTGAAGGAATGATCTCTGGTTTTAAAAAATTAATGCTATGTAGATGCTTCAAACTTTTGTGTAGGCAGTTTACTGGATTTATTTTAACTTCCAGTAATTTCTGAAACATCAGTATACAATTTAAGATCATTGACTGATGCAAAGTTCACTTTAATTGAAATAATTTGTCATTATTTATAGATGTTTTTGTATATTTATAACTAAGTTTAGCTAACAAACAGCATGTCCTTTATTTAGGAACAGTTTTGACACTTCCTACCGATTTTCTAACATATGCACTAATGAAACTAGCTACTTTCTAAAATCAGCTCTGTATTTCTGATGTTTGCTGTTTCAGTATGGAAGCCTTCCAACTGTGCACCTTTCTCACTTGCCTTGTTTTTCAGTACATTTTTCTAAACAGCTTCTCGTAATAGATTTGTTTAATGATTCCTAATTCAAGGCATCAGGGATATGTTTGCATAATCCATATGACATAGAAAACATGAATGAATGATCTTCGCCAGATCTGACCTAACTGGAAGCCTACGTAGAGGTTTTTCTTTCTGAAATCTGATATGGCTCCTTTGCTCTTTTTAGACTAGCCTCATAGTAACCCTGGATTACTACTGCTTAAAATATCTATCCCAGAAGCCTTTTTTCCACTATCAGAAAGACCTTTAAGTCATTCACCTGTGCACCATTCATGCCTTCTTTTCCTCTGTTCCTTGAAATACTGCTGTATGAAGTAACGCCCAAGTTGGGCCACTTTCCACCAACACCAAACAGCCAAAGGACAGAGGAGGAAGAACTGAATAGGACTGGGAGGAAACACTTCTGCTGTCCTCCTTACTTTTTCATAAGCAAAGATAAATCCTTATAACTGGTGACCAGACAGGACTATACTCAATGCTTTGTAGTTCCTTACATAACTTCTTAACATTTACTTGGTGAAGGGATGGGCCATCCTTTGCAGAGGGACTGTCAATTCAGAGTCCTGAACTTGATATATTCCCTAGACTGTACAGTGCTACCGCAATGATAGCTATGCCAAACAAGTACTCAGCACAAAGAGGTGATTTTAAAAGATACAGTTACATACGTGTTTAAGAACACAGAGGCCCTCGATGCTACCAAAAAGAAAAAAAAAATTCACAGGAATTGAAAGTGGAACTTCTCTATTTAAATGTGTCCTGCTGTGTTACTTTAAAGCATGCCACACTGACCTTAATTATCACCAGTAAACTGGAACACCAGTAAAAGGGATACACTTTTAAGACCCACTAACATGGCTTCCAAATCAAAATAGAGGAGCAGCAGCAGTTTTCAGAGGCTGTCAAGTCTTGCCAAAGAGGTCATTTAATAGAAATTTTCCTTTAGCTTTTCCTGGTAGAATAGGCTTCTAGTACACTATGGGACTCACACTAGAAGGGATCTTAGCTTTAGAGTTTGGTTGAGGGTGTTCTGCAGTGCTTGTTTCCTTGCACTGTTTTGATGCCCATCTTGCTGCTTAGGTTAGAATGTAGGGACTAGTGAACATTTCCTGTATGCCTCTAGCATCTTTTCGTAAGTACCAGATGCAGCTCTGGCTGTCATGTTCATCAACAGGCATTCCCATTCCAAGGTTTGAGGTAGAATAATTTATTATGCTAAACCAGCGGGGAAGGTTTTAAGCAGACTTGCTCTAATATCAGCTTTTATGCCGAAGGATTGCTTGTAGACAAGGAAACAAAGATAAATATCAAAGTCTAGGGGACAGCAGGCATGCTGTGACCCTGTCCTGATTCGACAGCAAAAGATTCTGGTGAGCAAAAGATAATAGTAGAACTAGCAGTACTCTGTGCAGAGCACTGAGGATAGCAAAAGGTGTGGATCAGTTCCCTCAGCAGGAAAAATTGAACTAAATGAGTATTTTGCAGCTTGGAAAAGAGATACTGAAAGAAGGGTGATAATGATCATAAATACTGTTTTTTCCATAGCACAAGAGCATACAGAAGGACTATAAAGAAAGACGATGAAAGCACTGCATGTCAGGACCAAAACAGATGAGTTTACTATAGAAAGGATTACAGAATTATTTAGTTTTGTTTTAGGCATTGTTATATACTCATGAAGGATGAGACTTCTCACTCTGGAGTGATGCAAATCACTGCATGCTGAGAAAAGTCTTTCTAGATCAGTCTTGTACCTACTATTAGCAAAACATTTTCATAAGCTGTGTTTCAAAAGGAAGAGGCCACTACCGTCTTTTGAGGGAAACAATCTGGGAAAGGTTGAAGCCACATTAACAGAGCACACCTTCTGAAGGAATTTTCTTGAAAGACTCAGGTTGAATTCAAAACCCAAATCTAATTTCTGAAACTAAATCCTGACACAAATATGAATTAGACGCTTTACAGGTCAGAGATGTTAATAAAAGATCTTAGTAGACAGACAAAAAAAAGTATAAGCAGCAAGACATCTTTTGCATGTCATCTGGATGCCACATCAAGCAGAGCAGCAAGGTGATCTGTTCTCTAAAATGAGAGAATGGTGTCTTTGTCAAGTAGCAATTTATAGGGCATCTCTCACATATATTTTGAATACTTAGAAGAGCTAAATAAGAAATCTACTAACAGAAGCAAGAAACTGAATCACTTCAGCAAAGGAGAGCAGGCAACTCTTTACCAAAGGTAGTAATTTTCTTCGTAAATGAAGCAATCCGTCCACTACTATAATCACTATATTCAGATAAGTCTTTCATGTAACTTCTAGAACTCTGTAGACTTCAACTGGGAAATGAACCTCATCTCTGTTTCAGATGATCAGTGTTAGCAGAGCAAATACCTGTCACTCACATTAAGTAAGACTGACAAGCCAGAACCACCATCAGTGTGATGTAACATTGCTGATAGGACTCTACACAGTACCCATTGCTAAGGATACACAGGATAACCAGAATTAGAAGAGCTGTTTTCTTTCTTCATATTCCAAAGTCAATGAATTAAAATTGATTAAAAGTCTCTAAGTGACCACTAAGTTGTTGTGACCTCTCTGTATTTTGCTACTTTTAAATCACAAGAGCAATCCCAAGGATACATAAAACAATAGACAAATTCTAGCATATCTGTGCTATTTCCAGTTCTGCTTTCCATATTCCAAATCACTATCAATTTATCACTCTAACTGCATTGTTCTTTCCTGTCTCTCATCTGCTGTTCACTTCTTGTTGTCAGAATACAATGCACACAAGAAGCAATACCCACAGTCCATGCTGCTAGTCTCTTGACAGCTTCACACTAATCAGTCAGCCTGGGAAGGCTGACATCGCATCTGAACACTACTACAATTTCTTATATTTTTCACTGCAACAAATAGCATGGGCTTTGTTTTGCCTTATCAATTTGCATAGTGTAATCAAGCCCACCTTATCACTAGGCGTAATGCAACATTTTGCAGTATGTAACAACATAACCTCTTATCACACCAATAGCTGCTATCATTTTATATTTTTCTTGCATTTTTCAACTTATATATTAATGGTAGCTCCCTAAAATTCTGAAGATGCATCTTATCTTTCCTCACACGGGCTCCTGGTGTGAAAGCAAGTCAGTTCCCAAGGGCAGAGGAGTGAAAACAGGCTGTAATTCTTGCTGCATGTTTACTTTCAATCCTGGCTCAAAATGCAAGGGAGCTGCTTTCAGCAGTTGAAGGAATTTAACAGCCACCTAGACAATGTAAGCACTTGCAACTGCTAATCACAGTCTGTTCTTACTGGCTTGCCTTGAAAAAAAAAAAACTTGCCTGCTGTTAACTCCTGCCATTCAACAACTCACAAGCTGCTTCCACTCTCCCTAAAGGTTACTACTAGGGGAACACCACTGTGTGTGATAATTTTTCAAGTAATACTATTGCTGTGACTGTATGCCAGTTTTAACAGGAGCGTTAGCCAGCATTGTCAGAAGATACGAATATTTAGCTGAATACAAAAAAACTTTCTGCTGTTACGTACAAATGAAATGCTATTCTGCTCACTGTCACTTCAGAAAAATCAGTGTATGATAGCACTAGCCAGCTGATACAGATTCAGCACTTATCACTGGGTACTTACCTTCTGGCAGCTCTCAATGAATTCATCTATGGTAACTACTCCATCTTTGTTTTTGTCCATTTTCTGTTCAGAAAGAACAAAAATGCACAATTACACTCCTGAAATCTACTTTAAAAAGTCATCATTATTATTCATTTCATTTACATGTTAGCCTAGGGAACAACTAGGCCAAAATGCTATAAAGATGTAGGAAGTAATACACCAGCTTGAAGAGCTTGTTGAAAACGCAAGATGTGGCAAGTAGATCTGAGAGATGAGTGCCTTGGGATGGAACCGCAGAGAAGAAAAGAATAAGAAAATCGATAGGATATGCAGAACTACTACAGCAATGAAAATCTTTCCATAGCTGTAAACAGAGCAGCCTTTTTGGTTCCCTTTGTTACCTGACCCACCTGGAAAAACGTTTCCACATGTTGTCTAGGTGTGTCCTCCTTGAGAACGGGGTAAGTGCATTTCCCCATCATATCGTATATTGCTTTCATGATATCAAGCATTTCCTGAGGAAAAAAAAAAGCGCAATTCAGGGTGCATTAGATATTGTGCTTTGATTCATATTTCTATTATTCACATTTTAGAGAAAAAAAAATTACAGTAATTTTGTGATTGAACAGCTTCAAGAATGTACTGGATGTTCCTAGAAAATCTAGAATATTGGTTTGGCTTTCATTACTTGTTAAATACATGCAAGTGAATGATTCTGATTTTAAATAATTTGATTCAGAATATGCGCACATTCACTGATTGTGGGAAGAGCCTCCTAACATCTAGTGCATAAGTAAACAGAAGAAGAATTCTGTAGCAGCAGGTTGAAACACAAGGCCTTCATATATCATCTAACTGAGTTTTCAAGAGAAAAAAAGAAACACCCATGCACAAACTTGCACACTTGCAAAGAGTCTTCCACTTTTATCAGAAGCTCTGGATTTTGTTAATAGCAGGAGTTACAAGAACTGTAAGAATAATCATAGGTAAAAGTCATCTACTATACTCTGTACATACATTTCTGTGATAGTTTTTTCAATTTTGATATATGCCTTCAAATGAGAAAATTGTTTTTAGCACATCTAGTTTGTCTTGTTTCATAATGCGTTATACATTATTTCTTGACAGGTTGGATTTGACAGTGGTTCTTCTGACACCATTCGTCTTTCAAAGCAAGAATTCTGTATACAACCTTCAGTTTCAGTGATTACTATAAAAAGTAGACCTTACCTCTTTAGTTATGTATCCATCCTTATTTATATCATACAAATTAAAAGCCCAGTTCAGTTTCTCCTGTACTGTCCCTCGGAGTAAAATTGAGAGACCCATAACAAAATCCTAAATAGACAA
>JANHGO010003941.1:0-25998 GCA_024606505.1 Aquila spilogaster | reverse complement strand
AAAACATTCCCTAACATAGAGAGCCACCCCACCACCTCTTCTACCTTGTCTATCCCTTCTGAAGAGCTTGTAGCCATACATTGCAGCACTCCAGTCATGGGAGTCTTCCCACCATGTTTCCGTGATGGCAACTAAGTCATATGATTAATAGGATCCTAACTTTTTTTCTATCAGTCTAAAATCAGGTATTTATAGAGCCTTTTTCTCCTGTATGGCTGCTGCTGGCAAATTGAGGAAAGCTATACCAGCCTCTTTTGAAGGGCTTTAGAACTATAATAGAATTCATAAATCCTTGTTATTTGGGAAGCCACTTTCCTCCCACACTGTTGTTTGTTTGGTTTACAATGAACTGTGCTGTCTGCTGTGGGACTTTGAACTGGACAAACTATTCTGCATCTGTAAAATTAATAATAATTATCCTTGGTAGACCGCATCTTATGAATTGCCTTGAAATGTTTAAATGCATATCAAATATTGTTATAATTTATGACTGTTGTGCTGCATTGAAAGCCTAAAATATCATTAGAACTTAGTAACTTCAAGAAGGGCAGAAGTTTCTAGTAATGCTGAATGTCAAATAAAAAAGTTCAGATAGTAATGTGAGGTATCTGAGCTTTTCAAACATCTTTGTCCTGAGACACTCATTCCTTGGTCTCTTATATACCTTCACTTTGGGATATTTACTTCCTCCTTTGGACGAGATTTCTGTAATCTTGAGATGCTCTGCTAGCGTCCTATTTTTGTTGTTAGTCTGATGTTCTGCTGCTGGGCTATCAGCAGTCTGTTTGGAGCCCAAAAGACTCATTTCCTTATCAGATATCTGTATGCTTCTCCTACCTGGAAAAGTCATGTAATTGAGGACTGGTCTTCGTGTTCTGTCAGGGAATGTCCATTCCCAACAATTTGTCAGGCTCTCTTCTTCCCTCAGGAACTCAAAGTAGTATGCCAGAGCCTTTTTTGTGTTTTGTGCCTCTTATCTTCCTTGGGATAAATGAACCAAACTTTCCAAACTGAGTTTTTCACAAGTCTGCCCCGAGAAAGGGCACTGAGCAATCTTAAACTGTAAGATGCTGATGCAGCTTAACTAATAGCAGATATATTGGACTGGATCAAAACTGAGAACTGCAGTTTGTTTATAAACAAAGTTCCTTCCCAGATGGGGCTTTTCTAGATCCCTAGAGTGTTCTGTATAATACTTAAAACTTTAAAGTGGTTAAGCAATCACAAAAGCCAAAAGCCAATCTTTTTCAACTGTGAAAGGATCTAACTGAATAACAGCTGACGACCACAAGTGAGAATTTTCTAGCAAGGTCTTTTGGTTGGTTAAAGGTCATTTTCTTGTAGCTTTTCATCTCTTTTAGTCTTCTTTTTAGGAATCTATTTTTCCTCCTGTGGACTGAAGAGATAACTTAATCTTATAGACATATCTTCCTAAAGATAAAGGGAATAACTGAGAGTTCATGATATTCTTAAATTGTACTGAAGATTTTAATTCTGTTCCCAGAACTACCCAGTGGTTGCAAGGTTAAAGAAGTAATATGTTTTTGTTTAACAGACTTGTCTGAGGACTGTTTATTCAAAGTTTATCAAAAGCAGCATGAACTATTTCCCATGATTTTTTAGAGCAAGGTTTTTTTCTGGCAGATAATGGAATGTAGGACAAATAGAAAACAACAAGGTTAAAACTGTAGGCAGTTTTTAATTTAACTAGTGACTATGGCAATTTAAAACATGACAGCTTGCCATCTGTTCGATTTCTGAAATTGTGCTGGGAGTTAACATCTGCAGAAGAGCTGCTGCGAAACATCCAGGTTTGTATAAGCAGTTCAAATGATAGGTATGAACAAACCTGAAGCACATCTGGGCTCATTCATATAAACCACTTTGGTGGCAGAGGTGGGGTGTGTTAAGATTCAACTGCTGCAGTAATATTTTTGATGTCTTTTGTAGACTTCAGTGATTCTGTGATATGTTTTGGTTGAGAAAGAGGATGAAAAGTAATTAGATTCATTTTCAGTTTTTCCCACAATGTGGAATATATACCAAAACTCCATACTAGAAACAAATTCTGATTTAGGATTCTTTTTGATTAATTCAGTTGTTTTCTTTTATAATTCAGTAGTCATTCTTCATGCAAGCAGTCTTTATGTTGTCCGCTGGATCATGGGACTACCTGTTCAACTTCCTCATGTGTCTATGAGAACACATCAGAGCATGAAAAGGAAGGCAGCCCTATTCCATTTGATTTTAATTATTAATATTCTTATTGAGATACACATTACGTAAAACTAGCAGTTGCGTGGATTCCCTATCTGTTTAGATTGGTCTTTGCTTTATTTATAAATTCTGGCAACAGGCAGAAAGGCAACACTGACCTAGAGCATATAAATAGTAGATAACATATTTATATAAGCAATTGTAAATGTAATATGTATTACAAAATTCATGTGGTCAAAGAGTATCACTCCTTCTGTTAAGGTGAGGACCATATCTGTAAAGAAAGAGATCCATGAAACTAAGTTCATATTTATTCTGTTTCTCCCACAACATCTGAAGATCTGCCTGTTCAAAGTCTAGAATTTACTGCTGAATATTTCCTTTATCTATAGCCACAGAAGATGCTGTAGTTGGCCAACTATATGGAGAAAATAAACCAGAATGCACTCTAAGAACGACCACATACCAAATACAAAAGCCTTTCCCTGCTATGTCTTTTCGGGAAAATTCCTTTTTGATTCCTGCAAACCTGCTCCAATAAAACCAGCCGGTATAAGACTGTGCTGGATACTCAGTATCATCCTTTAGAGATTCATGGCCAAACAGGTGATAGCAAGAAAGCTATCTCCTCTCCTGAAATGCCTATCTTACCGGTCTCTTATCCCCCCTTTTACTGAGCCTTGCAAGACACAATTGACACCAGATGCAGTATTTTCTCACCCATCATCTTGATGGTGGCTGATTTTTATATTCTCCATGTAGGGATTGCTTTTTCCCATGAACTGGGGGACAAAACTACTGTTATGAACTATGCCTTGGGAAAGAATCCATGATATTTTTTTTCCTAGTTTGTTATTTGTTAGTTTTAGAAGGCTTTTCAGCAGTTTATTTTTCATTAAAGGATGCCTGGCTGATCCATCTGTAATTAAAAAAGTAAAATTGTAGAAATTCTGTGTAAGGCAATACAGCGCTATATTTGCCATAAGTAGGTATATTAATGTTTTTCACATATACCTTTACTTTACCCCACTCTCAGTTTTGTCTTGTTTATGTAGCATGATCTGCATAAAGCTTTTTTTATGTGCAATACTTTGTAATAGACTATGAGCCTTTCAATGGTATATAGGCATAAAAGACTCCATATCAAAATAAAGTGAATAGATATTAATAATTTCTCAGGCTCTTCTTTTTAGTGATTGACTTTTGTCTTCTGAGTTACTGGCTTTTTGTATGTGGAACTAAGTCACTTTCCTTTAGACAACAAAATTCAAGGAACCATAAAACTTATGCCCTCACTTTGTGAAATAATGATATGCTATATTTAAAAAGTGCGTGCTATCTTCTTATTCATTATATTCATGGTTTTCTTGGAATTGGAAAGAGGACAAAATAATGTGTGAAGCACTTTGTCAAACACAAAAAATCACTTTGTTAAATTATTTAAATTATTTTAGCTTCCAAATAGAAATGGCTTAGAAAGGTGATTTTTTTCCTGTAAAAATAGCATTTTTAAGGGAAAACAGATTTACGTATTAATGTGATTTTATAGAAATGTACTTGTTACTTTGTTATAATTTCGCTCATCACAAACATCAGGAGAGCAATGCCTGACTGCATTTGTGCAACCAATAGCCTCATGGCTTCAGGTGTTGTTGTTTATCACATAAATTAAATGTTGAGAAAACTCAGTGACAAATCTTTTTCTACTTGAAGGCTAATAAACAAGCTTTTCCTGGAGGCTTCCTATAGTTATCCTAAAAAATCTACTGCTTGTCAGTATGTATGTAGTTACAGATGAGAGGGGTTCTACCTGACTTTTTAACACTAATGACAGCATTAATTTGAAAATCGTACTGCATTTTTCTTTACCTTCTACCATCATAACTTTTCTCTGGAATAATGACTTAAACACGGCATATCATTCCCTAAATATCTGCAGTATAGCTATTCATGTCTGTACTTTAAATGTTTCCCAATCTACAAAATGGAATGCAGAATTGCATTGAAATACTGATAACTACAATTTATGGTGTGACTAAGTATTTACAGTCTTAAATTAGTGATTTTTATCTTCTTGTTTTAAAATACTTAGAAATATATGCTGAACTCTGAAATATTTTTTAGTGGAGAAATTCTAGGTAATTTTCGAAGCATTAGTGTTCTATAACTCTGTATGAATATTTGAGGCATATTGAAAAATGGGTGATGTAGATGACTGAATAAAAAGTGTAATGATGATATTTACTGGGCATACATAAATTGTGATGCAACACTTTTCATTAAAAACAGAGTTTAGGTCATCTAAAGATCTGGTGCTTAGTCTGAGCTAGTTAGTCATCTTTGGCTCCCTCTATTGTGAAAGGCAAGTAAGAGCCTCACTGAGGATGTTTCTTGTTTCTTATAAATACTGGAAAGGAGTCTGAAATAATTTAATGAGTTAAATTTTATTATTAAAAAGAATCAGAATCTTAAATACACTGGCTTAATTATTATCATCTATTCTGGCATCTCTTTTTGCCTTCCTTATGCTTCCTAAAGTCTAAAGGCAATACATTTTGGTCTTTAACTGCATGGTTTGGAAAAAATATGGAAGTGAGACAAAGTAAGGTAGTCAATGTTTAGACTCAGTATACTTCAGGACAAATTAGTATCTTCTTTTGGGTAAAAAGTAGAGAGAGCTGTTGGTACATCAGCAGAACACAGACACTATCTTATAACTGGTGCAATATTTATTCAGCCACCGCATCTTTATTCAGTCACTGCATTTTCAAAATTTGCCAGGACAGGGCACTGAGGTAACCTGGTCTAACTTTGAAACTATCCCTGCTTTGAGCAGGAGGTTGGACTAAATGGCATCCAGAGGTTCCTTCCAGCCTTAATTTTTCTGACTCTACTCCTCTCTTGTATTACATGGAGTTTATTTTTTGCTTTATGTGGTAATAAAAATTATGTAAACAAAGCATTCTGGAAAATGAAGTGCATACTTCAAGCCCTGTAGCAAAAGTGGTGAAGATGGTAAAAACTGTCCTATGTATTGTTCAGGAAATCAGATGAAATTGTCACAGAAGACCTTGCGCCCATTAAATTCTCTGGCATCAGGACTGGTAGTTTTCAGAGCAGTTTTCTTGTGGTTTTTTTAAGAGAAACCTATTCCCACAGCGGTTACGAATACTACCTCTATAGATTTGTAATTGTTTTTCCTTCATTTTTGGATGCCCCATCTTGAATTAGCCAGGACATGATCTTCAGAAGTAATGAGAAGTCATAGAAATTCTCAGAAATTGAGAACAATATAAACTATTATATATGGCCAATTAGAAGCCAAGTTAGTATGCTGCATTTTTCTTCATTTTATTGCTAGCATATCACTATCAGTTCTACTTGATGACAACAGTGATGCTAAGGACCTGGAGCAGATGCTCCTTGTTTTCCATTTCTGTGTAGACAGTTCTGCACTGTTCTGCCACAAGTGCAACCTCAGTTATGAACTTGCTCTGAGCAATGGACTGAACTTGAGAAGAAAGCTTCAGTTCCCTTAGTGCATTATCATGGGTCCAAGCTTTTGTCTAGATAATTTGAGGATGTCGGGCACAGGCAAGCCAAACACCAGCAGATATCCCTAACTCACCTCTTCTAAGGGATGAAATAGATTCTGTAGAGACTGATAGCCAGCAATATGGATAGAAATGCAAGAGTCATAGCATGGGTTCAGCATGCTTATATATGTTGGCCCCCTGCAATGTAGAAATAACCCCTGAAAAGTCAATGGGAGATGGTGTTGCCTTCTCCCCAGACTAAGAAACACCTGAACTGTGTGGTAAGTGTCCAAACAGTGTGGACTCAATGAGGATTTTGACAGAGGATACAAAGTTTTCTGTTCAAAGAGGAGCACTTATCCTTTTTCTTTGCTGAATGTTTAAACATTTCAGTATTATCCAAAAGAGGTAAGAAAAGGTCTTCAAGTAAACAACACAGAGAGAAAATTTCAAACCTCACATAGCAGACTGGCCAGAAGAGCCATTTATTTGCCAAGTGGCTAATACTATATTGAAATCCTGAGTGTATACAAACTATAAAATATATTAATCCCTTGATATTTTTTCTGTTGTCTCCTATTATGAAGCAAAAGAGTTGTTTGATGAGACCTTTCAGATGTTTGAAATAAACAAAATTAATATAAAATGTTGGATATTCTATGTGTTAAAATAACATTAAGTGTAGTCACAATATCTTGTTATAATTACAAAACCTTCAGCTTAGAATGAAGAGGTGGAAAGTGTTATTATTCCATTCGAGCTTAGAATATGTTTTAGTTATTTTGCAGTATCTGCAAACATAATTAGAAACACGTGTTAGCTCCATCATTTCTCTGAAATGCGGAGATTGTAGGGACTGTTGAAATTAAGTCTTTCCTAGGAAGCCTTCAAGTGTTTAACTTCCATAATGAGTATGAGTAATTGATGTTAATCAGTAATTTCTTGGTGGTGGCTATATTTATCTTCTGTGCTTTTCTTGATGCTTTTTATAAAATGAGTGCGAGGAGTTAGACCAAGATTCAGATTGCATCATCTTTTTAAGTTTAAAATTTGGCTCAGTTTTATTCATTTCTGGAGAGTCCCAAAAGAAGCTTAAAAAGCCTTGAAATTCAAACTGGAGAATGTCAAAGTTCTTAGAGTTCTTATTTATATCACATTTGAGTTACAGAAAACTTGTTTTGAAATTCCAGATTAGTTCCTTGGTGTATTGCTTTGAGCTGACTGTCAGAAAGGATTAAATATAATCTGTTAAAATGGAGAATGTAAAAGTCTATTGCACTTAATGAGGGAGTGAGGACATGTTGATGTAGTTAGGGCCAGATTTCACTAGTTTTGCACACATGGAAGAGTACCTCATTTATCAGGTGGGTCGTCTTCCTTCCATGGTTTTAGTTCCCATTAATATTCTGCCATCTTCTCTTTCTTACCAACATCTCATCTACATCTACCTTCCAGCCTTGGAGAAACTACTGTGGTCCTACATCCAGTGGCTAGTGGACCTGAACTCAAGCTGGAAGGATATACAAGAGCTCCCTCAGATTGTGTGTAACCTCAGATTGTGCATAACCTTGGAATTTTTCTTGGAATTTTCTTCAAGAGATTTTGAAGAGACCTCTGATGGGGAGCTCTTGGTAGCAAGCAAATATGAACCTATTATTGGTATGGGTATAGAGAAAAGTTATGCAGGTGTACCAAACAGCTATTTGAGCATAAATATTTTCTGTTTTTCTCATGGATTCCTATATTTAAAAAGTTCCTGCCCTGAGCCAGAAAATCCACCTTTGCCTGCTAGAAAAATATGAGGGTTATGCCCTTCCCTTTCCCCTTTTCAGGAAAATCTTGCTTCACAGTCTTTATCACAGGACAGGCTTATCCAGTACTTCATTTCATTGGACTTTTCACTGACTGAAGGAAATGAATTTGTTTTGGAATTTGGGTTTGGTTTTGTTTTGTTATGTTTTGTTTTTCTGGTAGAAAAGCCAAGCTTCAAGTAGCGAGGTAACATGAAAAAATGTAACAAAGAGAATTACACTTATGTTAATCATTTAAAGATGAGCATAAAGTAAAGGAAAGGGTAACTTAATAGGATAAAATAAGCATAACAGAAAATTTAAATTAAAAGGAAAAGATACAAGTAAATCCAGTAATAAGATACATACTTCCATACTTTTTATGTAATTACATTTATGGGAGTATGGGGAAAAGGAAAGCAGAAAGTTGCCAGGCAATCATCCGTTAGCAGCCAAATCTTCATCCAACTTTCCAATAATTCTCTATTTAGATAAGGAGAATTTATTTTAGTTTATCCAGATGATCTATCAATTTTGAGCATGTTTAAAAATGTGTGGGGTCCCAGTTCATTGTATAACAAGAAAGAAAAGCTGAAAAAAGCAAAATACAGTTAAGTACAACTGATGTGGAAAGGGACTGGAAGACTCAACAGTTTAAGAATATTTACCTGACTATATTCCAAGCTCCATATTTGAGATCACCAGTATAACAAAATGATCTCAGTTCTTTCCAGGACATTATGGTTAACACAGGACTGGAAAAAGACATCCTCAGTTGCCATTCACAAGCCCTTTTTTTTCCTCACTACTCCATCTTCTTACTCGTTCTTTTTCTTTTCAGTGTAGCAACATAATTAGTTTAACTAAGGAGAACTACCATTTTACTTACCCCAGCAATGTGGGAGCTTCCAAGCAATAAAATGAACTATGAGTGCGTCTTGGGGGGAAGGGGAAGGAGTGAAACGTAACTTCTTTTTTAAACTTGGGATATTAGTCTTGTACACAGCTTTTTTTATAGAAACGTGGCTAATACAGATCCAACATACCAGAAGAAAATGATCATAAACCTTCATTTAGAAATGTTACATTTTTATGTGCAGATGTTTGTATATATATGAATACCGTTGGCTATTTTATCATTACTTGTTTTATTTTTGTGTTCTTTGATGATGACTTTTTTTGAACTAACTTGCAAGCTTACTTCCCTAAGGTTGAAATCTGGAAGCTCTAATAGTCATTACAGTCACTGCTGTTGAAGTATAGTGTTTTTTTAATTAACCCAAAGTTTATTCAAACATATGTTGTTTAAACTCAAGCATTTTTACAATTAATAAAAAAGTTGGGAATATTTTCTGTTTTTTACATTGAATTTCCATGTTGCTATTACTAGGAATTAATCAAATTAATCACTGTAGTCTTGTGTTACATGTGCAAGATGGGCCATTTTTTTTTTTTTTTTTTTTTTGAGTAATCTTTGCAAGACCCTTGGCAATAGATTTCACAGAAATCTGGGGACTTCAATACTGACCTTTATACAAGACATTAATTCTCTCTGGCAAGCATTTCTCTTCTCAGAGTCTGAGGTGTTAGGTAGCTTGTACAAGATGTCTCCTTCCATACAGCCTTCTGTCATGCATATTTATAATTTGCTTGCAAAATCAAATTTATTCTGAATGAGGTAAAAAGCATCAGGGAAATGAGTAATCACTTAATCCATTTCAAGTAGATTTTTTAATTAACTTGTATTGTGCTGCATTTTAAAATGTGGTTGTGCTAACTACTGTATATGCTTTTCATAATGGATATTATGAACATAGTATAAATTTTATTTAATAACTGGTAGATATAATAGGCACAAACATTTTTACAAAATTAAGATAATCCAATTGCCGCCCTTAGATTACAGTTTTCCAATTGCTATTTTGGTGGCTAAAGGGAAACTTAGTAGCTAATATTGTTCTCCACCATAAGATGCTTGTCCGTGTAAACAAAAATATATAAAAGATATGTGAGGAGATGGTCTGGAATGGAAAGTCAGAGGCAGAAGCATAT
Organism: Aquila spilogaster; assembly: GCA_024606505.1. Classification (NCBI taxonomy): domain Eukaryota; kingdom Metazoa; phylum Chordata; class Aves; order Accipitriformes; family Accipitridae; genus Aquila; species Aquila spilogaster. The sequence continues at coordinate 16,403 of JANHGO010003941.1, read as the reverse complement.
CTCCACAGATAGAGGATAGGCAAGGTCTGTGATTACAAGCCAAGAAGGCCAAATGTGCTCGTTTCCATGCAATGGAATAAAGTGTAAAATATTCTGAGGAGAAACTCTACAGGAAAAATTGTTATAATAGTTACTGTAATTTGCCATTGAGCTGGGGGATGTCCATGGCCACAAGAGGTGGTTTGCTTCAGGACTGTGAATAGCCTTTTGAGAAGATGGAAGGACAATCAATTTCCTGACTCTAATTCCATTCTAGATATTAGTAGGAACCAATGCCATCCCAGCTGGAAAACTGTTTACTTCTCAGCCCACCTGATGGCAAACAAGACGGACTTTATCCTTCATACTGTCCACTAAATAGTGGCTCTAAAAAAAGGTGACCCCACCCATCTTCAGTATCTTTTGCAAAAAGCTGTTACTCATTTTCTGCTGACTGTGTACAACCATAGTTCCAGGTCCAAGTGGGTGCCTACTGTCATTCCAGTCCTATCTCTAATTTTTGTTATCAATAGGCAATGTATTCAGGGACTGGAAATTTGCTATTCATCAGCATGATAGAAATGTGTAAGGAAAACAATTGCTAGCCCCATTCTAGATATTCAGTGAATTTCTGGGAGCATGCATTGATTCAGCTAACATAACTTCTGAGGTTCACTTCATTTACACATCACCTGCTATCACCTATGTGGGAAAGGCAGCCCTGAAAGCGGTATATATCTGTGTATCAGGGGCATCATCTGCTTTTATCACCACGAACAATACAATTTTTCTACAGTAGTCTCATGCTTTTACTCCCTTCTTCCACAACTGACTATTTTTTCCCCTCAAGGAGCTGCCTCTTTCCCTTCTGCCTTCCCAAGAATCTTGGAGAAACAGTGTGCTGGGCTTTAATAACAAATCTTGGGATCAGGGTAGCCCAGCAACTGACTCACTGATGGCTCTCCAAATAAAGTTGTGGTAATGGGAACTATCTGGTGATGATACTTTTCACAGAAGTCTCACTCCCTTTGACATGCTGGTATGCTATCCATACAGTCTGTCTTATGTAGTCCTCAATGCTACGTGTCTTCACATTGTATAGGACCAGACTTACTGGAATAGAGCTCTTAGCTCTGAACTGAACTGAGAAATTAAGTGTAAAAGGTGTAAAAAACTTATGGATTTAAAGGAGAAGAGATAGCCTCAAGGACAAGGAAGTTTATTTCTGCGGAAACATTGTCAAACATGGCATAGATCTGCAGTGAGAAGCTAAGCAGTAAGAAAAACTGGAACTCACAGGTATAGGTCAGAAGAGCATGGAGAAAGGACATTAGTGAGGTACCACCCAAACAGGACAACTATACCTACATATGAGGCTAAGAAATAAATGGGTTGAGATAGGGAAATATTTTCTTTCTCACAGAAAAGCTAGTTAGTATTGTGAACTTAAGTGAACAGTATCTTTGGATCATAGAGAATGCCAAAATAAATAACTGAGAGCTGCTTATCTTTAATCTCATGCAAACAAATGTAAGACAGATCTCCTTTCCTTTTCTCAGGGCCTCTGACAGCAAAGATTGTCTTTGCTACCATGATATGTTTTGTAGTGGATCTTAAAAAAATACATAAACAGTTATCAACAAAATGTATACTTCGTTTGGCATATTAACTTGGGTTCTGCTTCTTGACCGTAGGGCTGGTTCTGGATGGTTTCATGTGGATATTCAAGAAAGGGGCATCTACAGACTAGCCGACATGTGAATCTCTTAAACAGCCCTTAGTTCAGCTTAGAAAAACGCCTTTCCCTGGAGGCCTTGTCAAACATAAGCGTTGAAGTATGACTTTTGGGATTTTCCTGGTGCTGTAGTAACTTCATTTCTTATTTCAGGAGATCTGCACAACCACATTTCTTGGCAGGTTCCCATAGAAGTTGTAGATTTGACTTGCTGCCCCAAAAGGCTAGCTATGGACTTTTATAGACCCAGATCACCCTACCTTTTTTACCTGGATTTAACCTGGTTCTCCTTACCTGCAACCAAAGGAGGGTAAGAAAAGGTTTTCTAAAGAAATATCCCAGGAGATACAATCATATTGCTGCTGTGATATTTCCCATTGGGAAAATTGGGTTCCTAGTCCTATTTCGTATTTATATTAAGGAGGACTGGCTCATTGGCCCAAATTACTGCCCTCAAGACACCTGAGGAATCACCTAAGAGATAGGTACGCTGCATCACACACATATGGGTTTTGTAGTACTAAATATGTGGAGTGGTTTGATCTTGGTGTTTGCCGAAGGCATGTAACGCAATGCATTCTGTGGCCTGGGGATGACCCAGCTTGAGCCCAGCTCCTCTTTTTTACAACCATATTGCCTGTGGAGACACTTCAAGCCTCAGTTTCACCTGTGCAGGCCAGCTGGTATATACCAAAACTGAACCAGTTAAGCAATGTGGAAAACAGGTGACTCAGAGCCTGAGTTCAAGACAGAATTATCATGAAATATTAATACAGACAGAAAATCAGAGAAGAAATGGTGGTGTGGGTAGCACTGTAGTTGTGACAGACACATTCTTTATATTCTTATATTTATGCTTTGAATTATTATGTAAATAAGCATTTTTTCATCTGTGTATTTGATTTGGTTATGTATTTGATTTGGTAAGTTACCAAAGACTGCATAAACTAAAAGGCTGCCAATTATAGTTATAAAAAGTTGCTGCAGAATGAAAATATTAGTGCTAAGGAGATTTCATAACTGTCTGTTTCCCTTCCATAGCTATTTTCCGCAGGAAAAATCACAGGCACCAGAGTAGCTGAGCTGAAGGGAAAGTACACCCTGCTGCATAAGACTGTGATAAGGTATAATACTGCTTTTTTAGACTTTAAGTAGCCAAAGCATTACATATGTAAAGTAATTTTCTGCTCATGCTGAGGCTAATTATGATTTAAGGCTTTCTTACAGTGATTGTTCATAAAGAGGAAGCAAAAACACAAGGTTGAAAAAGAGTATTATTTAATAGGAACTTTCAAGGTAATTTGGGATGTTTAAATACTTGTTTGAACAACATCTTTGTTTTTAATATAAATATAATAATAATGGCAATGGAGGGAAGCACAAACTGCAACAAACAATATACAAGTTTTAAATAAATATAGTTGAAGATCATGTAGCCAGAATTGTAACATATGAAAAGACTCTGACCTGCCAAGCTAACATCATAGAGAGCAACTGAAGAAGCTAAAGGCTCATTTCTAAGAAGGATAATGAGACTCTGTGACATCTAAATGGGTATGAATTTTACCCTCTGAGAATATTGACAGTCACATTAGACAGGACTGCTAATAAATTTAGAAGGTTAGAACCTTAAGCTCCAAAGTATAAATGAAGCTCGGAAGTTAGGTGTAGTACTTGTGAGTCTGCCCTGCTCCAGTACTTGCTGGAGGAGGGAGAAGAGAAGAGATCATGCTCATAGCCTGATGCCAGGCTTGAGCAGGGCATGTGTGAGTGGAAGGAAAGAGTAAGGGACAAAGTGGGATGCGGTACTACAGTTGTACTAGGTGAACAGTGTGTCACAGAACAGAGCAGTCCTATTGCAAGTATTGCAATACTACATTAGTATTGGTGACTAATAATTTTGATATTACCTACGGTATACCCATAATTATCAGTAAAATCAGCGTCATGATACTCCTGTTATATTTCTGTAATATCTACCATAATATCCACCATATTAACAATATTTTAGCCCAATTTCCCTGACAGTCCACATCAAAACCTTTATGGCAATTCTGCTTACAAGAGAACTATTGCTATTCTGTCATTGAAACGAAAGGCTAATTTAAGGATTCTAAAACTAATTCAAGTCATACCTGCTTATGCTGGGATTTGGTGTGCCTCCTGGCAATCTGAATAGTGACAAGTGCTAAGTAATGTAAAGTAATTTGAAAAAGGGCTCCCAAAATCCTGAAAACACAGTTTTTCTAGAGGTTAGCTGAGTCTTCTAGTTTCATCTTAATAAAATGGGGAGTTAGAATATGGCTCTGACTGTAAAAAGTCATCTGACTTTATTCAGATTACTGCATAGCAAGTATTTTTGGAAAGCAAAATTAAAAACATCACTCCTAAACCAGTTCAACTCCCTAGAAAATGCAAGAAGCATTTTCTTAATGCTCAGAACTAAACATATTATGTGGGTTTTGGATTAGTTGATTGAGAGGGTTTCTACCACACCGGTGTTCACTGAGCTGAAGTAGAAATCCAGTAGCTGCTGAACTCGATTGACTTTTAGCCAGTGTTAGTTTGAAACCAGTCTTTGGTTGGAAAAAATACAAACATATTACTACATATTTTATTCTATGTATTTATATAGTATTCTTTTATATAGAACATTCTTTTATGTAAAGACAATTCCTTTGTATGTATGACAAGTGGAGTATGGCCTGAGTGAAAACAGGACTCAGCTGTCTTTTCTGTCACACATAAAACTCCCATAAACACTGTGCACCAAAAGTGTGAAAATGTTAGATGGAAGATTACATCTCTCATTCTTTCCATGGTTCTCACAGAAGTATGAAATTGCCATACTTCTGTAAGAAAGCTGATTGGAGAAAATCATGTCACATTCTTTACTTAGATGTAGTCATGTCTCAAAGCAAAACGCCAACGCATGAACGAGTACTAATTCGCACAGATAAATTTCTCTTACTGCTAAAAGAAAGCAAGGGAAATCAATTACCAAAAATTGATCATGATCTCCAGTATATTTTAAGGACTTTTCAGACATCAAAAGTGGGATTCTCTTGTCCCTATGTTAACATCAGTAGACATGCAAATCTGACCTAGGTATCTAGACTCCCTTAACGATCAATAGAAAGAAATAGGGACCACACACTTTCTCCTTACATAGACATCTGCAGCTGTCTGGTTTTCTCCACTGGCTATAAAGAGAGTCCTGATGATAGGTTCAGTATCACCCTTTTCCTGCCATGAACCATTCATAGAATCAAAACCACTTTTTAATTTTTAGTTCTTCACTCTTACATGTGCAGTACAGTTCCGTGGATCAAGAACTTACCGTTTCACTTATTACAGTTGAATTTAATCTCTTTCCCAATTAATCCCCATCTGTTCCAGTGCTGTTACAATGCCACATGGAAACAAATTATGCTGGATGAGGTCTTCAAGCTGTGTGTGTTCTTCTTTCCTTTAGTCGCGTACAAAAATCTCAAGGGAAAGTCTTATGCATCTTAAGCAGCGTAGATCCCCGTGACACCTATGCCAAATGATTGCATCTGATCTGTCTGATATACAATACAAATTTGTCTAATATGATGAATGCAGCTACTCTGTATGCAGATAATTTCCTACGCTGTTGCTAGAGTACACAGAGTTTTAAGTATACAGTGTGATCCTTTGTTTAGTGGTAAACACTCCTTTATTTTCTGGTTTCAGTTCTGCACAATTTAGCATTCTGAAAAGCTGAGAGATGTCACCTGGCAGAGAACATCTTTTATACGTTTCTTCAAAGTGTTATGTGCTTTTGAATTTATGTTTGCTGCACCACTGAAATTCTGGGAACAGGCTGTCATCCCATTCTGGTGCTGTCTCACCCATCCATTTTGCATTGAGGCTGCACCTAAAGCTGATGTACCTGAGCTCATATTTGACCCCTGAAAACCCATTTAGTCACAAAATCATGTGGCCCAATTGTAAACTCTTATTTTTACTATCTCAATTTAGGAACCTAATATGAATATTCTGATACACCAAGCTGTCAGAAAGTCAGGTAATACTGATAGTTCATTGACAGCTTGGGAATCTTATCTTCTTAAGCCTCTGTTAGATTATTAATCACTTTACAAATTCAGAAGCTGCCACATCAGACTTGGCAAGCTTACTTTTGCACTCATGTGATTCTAGATGTGTACATTGTGTAGATGTCCAGTTATTTCTTCATTGTCTTCACTTAAATTTAATTCTTCACATGAAAAAATACTGTTGGCAACTGTAGTGAGCAAGATCTGGTCTAGATTCAACACTCAGTTCTTGTTTCTATTTTTATTTTTTTATTATCTTGAAAAAATCAGAACTTATGTGTTTATGTAATTTTATGTAAAATTTATGTTTTATGTAAGAATTATGTTTGAAATGAATGTGTATTACTGCAACCAATTATATTTTCTCCTAAAACAGCATACATTCTGTTGGACTTAAAGAAAATCTAAATATTGTACAGGATCTTGTGTCAATAAGTCAATTTATTTTTCCCTTAAAAAGTTACTATGTAAATACATCACACATGAAGTTATTTTTTCGTGATAAAGACACACTCTTGTTTCCTGTTGAAGTCTGTGGTTTTCTTATTTTCTGATTTAAAAAAGGAAGTGGTTATCTAAGTAGAAATGTTACACAAAACAAAACTTCTTCTGCTCTATTATGTCAGCTATGTTTGTGCAGTATAGTCAGTTGTATATTTTGTGTTTTTATAGTTACCATCTCAACTCTATTCTTCAGCACGATACGTAATTTTGTTTTTGTTGCTAAGCCATAAATGTCATCGTTTAGAGTTCCTCAATATGGGAGATTCTAAATTCCTTTGTTTTAAGAAATATTAAATTGCATTATATTTTTAATTAATAAATGGCAAGTGATAGAGTTCTTTATGCTTTCACATCATTTGTGGCTAAGTCAGATCAGATAATTGATCATGTCTAGAAGCCTTATAATAAGCTTCCATGGAAGTCCACAAATCTATTTGCTGCTTGTATATCATTAAATGAGTTACTTCAGATACTGGTAACACTACAGCAATAGCAACATGCAATTCAGCACTGAGTAGGTGTCCCGGTATTTACTAAGAACTTAAAGGTGTCACATAGCCCAGACTGGGCCTTGTCCTGGGGAATACTTCCCTGTTATTGGTCCCCACGCTGATTCAAATCTAGCCTTCAGCACTTCTTAGGATAAAACAGATTCCCCGTCTCTTTATTGGTTCTAGGACGTGCTAGACAAATAAATTAGACTAACTAACCATCTTTCATCTGGTTAAAATTAGATTAGATGAATCCCACTCCAACTCTAGGTATGCAGAAAACCCCCCTCACATAAGATTCCATTGCTCTCATGGCATCATAGGATAATTCAGGTTTGAACAGACCTCAGGAGGTCTCTGGTCCAACCTCCTGTTCAAGGCAGGGTCAACTAGGAGGTCAGACCAGATTATTCAGGACTTAATCCCATCACATCTTGAAAACCTTGAATTAAATATTATACGTAGGTAATATACATACAAAGCTTATGCTTCTCATTGCCTAGTTCTAAATTTTTCTATTTAATGTAGTTTACAGGAATCTGAGATCCAGCTGTTGCAGGAAGCCAAACGTCTTAGTGTAGAACTGGACCAACAACAACATGAACTGGAAAAAGCAGAACAGTTCCCTGAAGAATCCTCCAGTGAAGTTTCCCGAATAAGGCAACAACTTCTTAGTTGCCAGAATGAATACAATGCTATTAAAGAAAGAGAGTATGAAATTCAGTTCAAGATGGAATGGTAGGTGATAGTGGTCAAACACTGCTAATTTTATCATAGCCTATCTAGAAAGATAATAACATAGAATATAATTCAATCTCCTCTCCATCTTACATGAGGACATTTCTTGATGGCTGTTGTTAAACAAATTGTCACAAACTTTCGCTAGTAACAGCAACATTTCAGTGATGAATAAAATTACTCCAGTGCGAGATTTGTAGATAATTTTAATTTTAGAACATGCTATGGTGTCCTTTGAAATGCTGTTTAAGATTTACTACATTGCATGATTAATATTTAGGTAGGCAAAATTAACAGGAACAATTCTAGTCTAGGATACCTTTAATACAAATGATTAAAGTGTCTCAGAGACCTCGTGACTGGGATTTTATGGAAACAATGTCATAAATAGACACAATGCTATTTTTAACATCAGAAGTACAGTGTATTCAAGTTTTTCTAGTCAGGTATTTAAAGGAGGAGAAGTACTTGTATATTCTCATGTCGGAAAAATGAGATACTTGTTGTGAAAGGAGTGAATACTTGACGTTTCTATAAAAGGAAAAAAGTCTAGAATAAGCTTGATATTGTATATATTTTAATTATCTGCATAAATGAGTGTGTTGTATGTGAAGCTCTTATAGCAAAATTACAAGCAGCACTATTGCATTTTTAAAAATATGTAGCTATGGATATGAACTCATATTTTCATTTTGTGGAGTGCTTGCTATTTTAACCCATCTTCAATCCAGCTGTAGCGTAGTTGGTGTATATAAATACAAAAACCAATGTCAGCAGCTTAGCAGTTAAAACTGTTTTTCTGCAAGGAGAGCAGGGGCACTGTACAAACTGCACAGAGCAGATTTTCTGGCAGCTCTTTCTTGATTATTATTTTTTTTTTAGAGCCAAGTGTTTGCTCTAAGAGAGAAAGAAACTTGAGAAAGAAGCAAATTGGGAGTGGGAGAAATACAGAAACATGGAAAGCATCTGGAAAAAATTATTTGCTATGAGATAACTAAGCAACATGAAGTTTCCTGAAATAATTATTAAATACAGAATTTATTGCAATTTCCAAGCAGTCCAGAAATGAGCTCTTCAAAATATCATGGTTTTTACTCATTTGTCCTCATATCTTACGAACATTTTTCACTGGTTTTGCATCATTTTTCCAAAAAATGATGGGGTTTTATATGTTTAGGGGATATTTACTCATCCTCTGTTTTCTGCCTCTAGTCAAAAGGAGATTTCTGTCCTACACAAAACACAGTTTAGCTATTGTTTCAATTACCCTTGCACATTTACTGCATTAATTTTTATATATGAATTGAATATCCTATCTTGCAGATTAAAAATACACTTTTTGGGTTGGTCATACTGTGAAAAATATTCTTTCACTTCAATAAGAAACTTCCTCTGTTTGATCTTAAGTATTGCATGAGATCAAAACCAGCTGTCCCGTCTGAGCAGAGGTCCAGTATATAATGGCGACCAAAAGTGTAGCCCCCAGCCTTTTGTGAGGAAAGGATTTCATGAGCCAAATACAGTCCTCTGTATTTAGGAATCCTCAGTTGACCCCTCTTCCTTGAACTTCTCCTGTCTCCTCCTCAACTATATAAACTTCTGGCATTGCAACACCCTGGGCAATGAGTTCAACAGATTAACTACACAAGAACTGCCACCTCCTTGCTTTCGTGAACCTGACTCCTACCAGCTTCATTTCATGCCCTGTAGTTCTTGTATTGGATGAGACGAGACAGTGAAAATCTGTTCCTCTCTTCATTTTCACTGCTGCAGGATGGTTTGATAGATGTCTTTTGTATCCCCCTTCTTAATTTGCCAACTTTCTAAACTGAAGAGCTTCAGATTACTTAATTGTTCCTTGTTTGGAATCTGTTTCATGCCTGGTGATAACACTGGCTCTTAATAAGTGTTGTGGCTGTGGAGTGAGGAGGATGTGCCTTGGTTATGTGTGGATTTGTTTATTGGGAGAGAAGATACTGCTTTCCAGAAATTATAGGGATTTTAATGTTGGAGTAGTGTAAAATGAACAGGACTGGCAGAATACATATCTATGTGGGGAACGGACGAGTGAATGTAGTGGGGAAATGAGAAATGAGCTATGAAGAAAAACAGATAATGGATGTGAATACATGTTTGTAAAGAAGGCATGGGTTTGATGCCTGTGAAAGACAGTGAAAATGAATGTCCTGAATAGAGTTGTGAGTAGCAGCTGATCTAGTAGTAACACTGATGTAAAATGAAGATCTATATGCCTGATGGATTTATAGAAATAATAAAGCGATGTCTTTTGAAATATCTGTGTGCATGGGCGGTGTCACAGACAGAGGGGAAGCCGCTTCAAAGATATTGTAAGTTTGCCGTTAGTTGACTGCTTGGTTTCCTTTGTTTCTCAGAAGGATAGAAACTCATGGTCCAACCTCTCTTGGCCCTTGATCTCTCTGGAGCACAGTTTCCCATGTTGTCTGACTGTGTTAACACAGTCCCAGCTGTGCTTGGCACTTACAAGTAAACTTCTCTTTGGGAATTATGACTAACGGCTGTTTAGTCTGAAAACAAACATATGGCTTATTTACCTTCTTCTGTATAGCAGGCGGGGGACATGGAAGGGAAAACCTTTTGAAGGGAATATCTGTGTCTCTTATCTATTGCTTTTTCCATTTCTTAGAAGTCTTGGATCTTGTCTACTCAGAAATACTGCTGAGCTGGAAGTGAGAGAGAGCCTCTGCAGATCTTCTGCTTCCCTCTTTCTGTAAGCCTCTCTTTCTCTGAAGCATCTCTCTAGTCTCTGCTGCCTTTACTTCCTGCCTCAGTTCACTTTCTCTAGTAGCTAAGGGAACTTAGCACCCTTTTGGCACTCAGATTCAAATCTGACAACAGTAAACTTTTTCTCTTGAAGAGTCATATAGATATACCGTAACATTAGCAAAGGTTTTTTTTGTCTCAAGGTCCCTTAGTATTCTATGTTCTCTTTTCCAAATTTCATTTCCTATTTACTTGCCTCTGTAAACAGTTTTTTTCCAGATCAGATACCTTTTTCAACAGCCGAAGGTGATAGTTCATCTTCTATTTTAATTCTTTATTGTTCCAACAAGCAATCAACATTCCAAGAGTAAATATAAGTTGCTTTCAGCAATGCAGTATCACCAGGTTTTCAGAAATCTTGTGACTTTTTTCATCGCTTGAGGAGGTACACAAGGTGTTCAGAGGCAGCTCTGCTGCGCTTCAGCTGTCAGGGAAGTCACGCTGCGGGTGACTGCATGGGTGTGGTGTACTCCCACTGCAAGTGTGTGCCTCTTCTTCCAGTTTGTGTTCCTGTTCTGCTCTACCCTTGTGCTGGGTTCATTGCTACCCTGTCTGCTCCAGCGCTCAGCACAGCGGGGGAGCAACAGTTGGAAGGATTTTACTGAGGTTATAAAGTTTGGGCCACTACCCCAAAGTCCGAGCTGACTCCAGGAGTATTCTTCCTTTCAAAAACTATTAGGCAAGTCTAATAAAGTAAAAGGAAAAATAGTGATCCCAGTTCAGTCCTGGTACAATTGCGTTCAAAGCCATGAAGTTTCTTCATATAACTGGGACTGAACAAGCCTCAGTAAATTAAGAATATGGACTGAAAAATCAGATTAACACAAGAACAAGGAAGGGATCAATGTGATCAGCAAGGATTTGTTCTAGCTTGAGGAAACTTTTCATTTTAATGTCCACGTGAGGCTTAGAGTCCTAGTTTGTGAGGCAAAATAAAGAGCTGCTTTTCTTTGACAGGTAATAGTATCAACAATCATTTATTATTGAGAAATAATAAATATATAATCAAAATTAATTTATCATCTGAACCATATATTTAAAAGCAAGCAATTAATTTGTAATGAAATTATCTATAACAAAAGTTTGTGAGGTTAAAGGTGACTGATTCTTGAAAACAATTTTATTTTAAAGCCTAGGTCCAATCTACAGCCCTCACAGTCATTTGTGCAGGTAACAAAATGGCTATTCACTGAAGTGCTATGTGCTATTGCATGCAAGTCAGGATTGCAAAACTGAGTTTGTCCTTGTAGAAGCATTGCAAATATGGAAAATTATTTCAATGCTTGTAATTATTTCAGGATTAGTCACTCAATAATTAAAAAGTGAAAAGTTAAGCTTTTGTCCATAGTTTTTCTGGTAAAGAATTACAAGCCATAAGTAAAATAAATTGAGTTAGAGTTGAGGCTGTTATCAACTGGTCTTGTGACTGCATTCTCCAGTACGTACAAACTAATTACAGCTAACAGCCTTACAGGAATCTCATGCTGGCAACTTGTCAGCTGTGATATCTTCTACTTGTGGTCACTAGATTTTAGTTCTGAGGTGCTGAGCACCTTCTGTGGGTTCCTCAGCAATCCCAGCTATGTGTCAGAGTAGCTGAAGGAGTCTGCTTTCTTGCAGGGTGAGATTCGTAATGATAACAACGTTCTGGCTATTTTGTGAGCTGAGGAGCTGAAATGGACCTCTGTTGACAACTACCACTACATTTCTTAATCTCTCTGACTTAATTTTTTTATTTCTGTGTCAGTTTGCAGCTGTAGACATCTCTCAGGGAAAAGTCTGGAATGTATTTTCATTAATGGTCCAATTTTCCAAGTGCTTTTTTTTTAACTCATTATATCTGCATCCACGGTAGCTTTTCATGTACAGTACTGCTATTAAGCTTTATGAAAATAAGTAAAGCAATGTGAGAAACATTTGCAAACATTAATGCTTAAACTTAAGAGTTTCATCTTCTTTTCATTATGTATGTTGTTACAGGTATAATAATGATAATAATAAAAACCACATGATGTTGAAAAATACACTCCTCAAAGAAGGGCTATAAAACAATGGGAATTACGCCATTATGTCAACAGAGAGAAATATGTTCTTTTCAGCTGGTAATTTGTCTCCCTAAAATAGGTGACCTGGGATGTCAGATGACCTGCCCGTTGGAGGTTCCTGTTTTTATCCCTGACAGTAAGGAAGCCTGAGGATGTTAGCATAGGGGTACCTGTCTAACTTCTGGATATGGGCAGCTGGACCAAACTCATTTCTCAAAAGGGAGAGATTTAAGTTCTTTCTTTTACCGCCTTTTTCTTTTCTCACCTTCACTGTTTTTTGTGTGAAAGTTTTTGGTCTGCCAGCTCTTAAGGTAACTTGGTGCTTGCTGTTCAGTGTTGCTTTTGTTTGTGTCACAGAAAATGAGGCGTTCAAATCATTTTACTTTTGCTGGATGGAAAAGTCTTTGTTGTGAAACTGGAATGGCTCCACAGGAATCTGTCCTCATGAGTGAGGAATGTGACAAAAGAAAAGTAGTGTCAACTTTGCTCTCCCTCCTAATTTTGGGATTGCTCTTTTGATTGTCTGGCATGATATTATAGAGGACACAGCACAGACTGATGACAAGCAATGCAGTATCTCTTTAATCAGTTCGCAGAGGACTTATTTAATCAGTTTTTGTGGCAGTCAGAGTTACAGGTATTTGTGCAAAGTGGACATTCACTATAATTAGTGTGATTATGCCAGTCCCAAGGAGTTCAACTAGGAATCCTGCCAAAATGTGTTGGGAATATTAACTGTCCTTATTAATGTATTTATACATTTAGACAACCTGTTGGTATGTGCAAACACTGTGTTTGACCTCTGTGGCATTCCAGCACAGTTGTAGCTTATGGGCACAGTACAGAGGGGCAGACTAAAGCTACTGTCACAGAATTGAAGTAGCTCAGTTTTTAATGCATTTTGATCCCTGTGCTCTCCCTCATTGACTTTAAACAGTGGAATATAAAAGGAGTAGTTCCTGAGCCCTACTGCAGCAAAGAAGAAATCACCTTATGGTGTTTCCTTCTACTCGCATGTACTTGCACTGTACACCTGCAAAATACTTCTGTGTCTTTCTTCACTCTTCTGTGCGATTTCTCAAGTTATAATAGATTTTGCAATAGAACTTTTTTTTGTAATTAATTTTATCAGCTTTGGGGGAAGGCTGATCTAAATTCAACTTTTTTTCTTTGAAAGATTTTTTTTGCAAACTCATTCACTCTCTGGGTGTTCAAACACTGGCATTCAAATTAGTTTTTAGACTACCAGTCCCTGTAGAGGCATACTTGGACTCTGCCCATACAAGTATACATACATGCTGTAAATCAACAACATCTACTCTGTGTCTTTATTTTCTCTTTGCTCTTCATCTGAGCTAGAGCTTGTCCTTTATGATTTTTTTTTTTTTCTGGATTGCAACACCACCAACCCTGTTCTCTTTTTTGACTGTTTCCTTTCCTTGACTAGAAAGATGTCACCTGAGGCTTCCAGGTATAAGCTTTGCTCCTGTGGTTGGAGGACCAAAATATAAGAAACAATTTATTGAGGGGGAAGGAAACCTTAAATCAGCACTGATAAAGAATTGAGCACAAGATCCTAGGGACAATCCTCCACGAGGCTGGCTGCTGGGAAACTGATCTCTCTCCCCATGACCACCACCTTCTGAAACCTGAACCACCACCATGCAAAGTCTTAGGCTGCCACTGAAAGTTTTCAGAGAAAAAAAAAAAGAAATACCAATCAACTGCCTCTCTTCTGTATCAGCTGCATTCAGAGGCAACTGTAATAGCTGCTTTGCATCGGTGGGGCTGCCACAGGATTCCTTTGCCATAGTTAATAGCTCCAAGTGACACAGCTATTTCATGAAAGCCTGTCCCATTCTCTTACTACTTCCCTTATTTAAAGAGTTATTTATTCTCACAGACTGCCCTGAGTTTCAAGGAGGCCTGACGAGCACATCCTCCAGCTCGAGTTACAAACAAATTTAAGTGCTGAACTTGATTCTTTGCTATATCTGAGACAGAGGATTTGGTCGTTCCACCTATTCCCCAGCTGCAATCTTTACTCCTTTATAGCCTGAGACTCAGAAATGTCATCATATGTAGTAATTGCATTTCAGGAAGCTGCCTCCTTTTTCCAAATCAATAGCACAAGGACTTAATTAAGTTCAGTTTGGTCGTGATGGCATGCAGACTGCTGTAGCCCATTTACTTCCTATAGGTACAGAATTGTTTTGTGCATGCACTGGGGATGTATTGATGTATTTCTTCACTAGGGCTAATTTTTTGTATTTGGCAGTATTCACCTACCTGCCACCAGGAAGCTCCCTATTGTAAGTCCAACAAGCTCGGTGGTTCAGCTCCACTTTTGTAGTCACTCCTTCATCTTTCTCAGGGCAGCATTACTGAAAATACACCCAGACAATCTAAGACCTTTCCTATTTTTTCCTTTCCTCATTCTTCCCTCCTTCAACATCTCTCTCTATTGTTGCCTGAAATTAAATTGCAACATAGTTTTGGATATAGGTTAAGATCACCATGGCTATTCAATTTAGTTTTCTACTATACCCCATTGACTTAGTCTACAACCCCTGTCATTTTTCAGGATTTTTTTTCACAGGACCCTGTTCAGATTTGAGGAGCTTCACTTACAGTTGTTCACAGTGTGAATGGTGCATGAGCAATCACTCAAAGGAAGAAGAAAGGTTCTCATTAGCAACTGCACTTTCTTTGATGTGTGATGTCTTTGTGGATATTTATAATCCACCTTCTCTTTCTTTTTGCCTCAGTTCCATGTTAAAAATTTGTTTTCTGAGGTTGGGAGGAAATGTGGGTGTAGGCTGCCATCTGACTTGTTATGCTTTGCTAGTATAAAGGCAAGGGTGAATGAGGCATAAATGCATCCCTGCAGGAGGTGGTAAGACTAAGAAGAATCAGATTCAAAAGTTTACATGTGTGCACTGTAGAAAAAGCCTGCATATGTACAACCTGTCTTTCAGGACTTCCAGTTACCAGTCAGCAACCTTCCTTTAAATCTGGACACCTTTCAATTGTCCCTGATGATAATTCACTATACCTTTTAGTCTAACACAAGATAGGCTTCCATACTTTTTTACCATTTACTATATTATAATAATATTTATTATTTTACTAATATATGTAGCTCTGTTTTGATTTTCCTGTAGTTTGCAAGAAGAAAAAAGGCTTCTGGAAAATGAATATGAAAGAATTCCAAAACAAAGGGTAAGTACAAAACATGAGAAAAGCCATGTTTTATGTTCTGTCAGCTAACATATGTAAACATCAATGAAAATGTTTCCACGGTGTGTAACTCTACAGTTTATTTAAAATCTGGAATACATAGAAAAATCAAGAGGTAGATTTTATAGGAGAGGGTATATTATATCATTCAGGTTTGATAACTCTAGGGCAAGGAGTGAATAATTGATTCAGAAAAGATCTGGATTTTCTTAAGTTTACTCAAGAAAATTTTTTATTGTATTCAGCAAATGGATACTGCATGTAAAGATAGCTGCAGGTTTTTTGTTCTAGGATGTGAGTATGGAAAATACATTTGCAGTCATAAGTCCTGATGAATATATGTGGTTTTGTCAGAAATAAAATTCTGCTGGTTATTGATAGAAGAAACACACACATGGCAAAAAATTGTATTTCGTACCTTGTTGTAATGAATGTTATCATCATTCAATGTTAATGATTCTGTAATATCACAAGCCTGCAAAATGTAAAAGGAAAAATAAAATTAATCTGATCTTTTACTTCATTTTTAAAGGAAGCAGATAAGAAAATTAAACAGCTGAAAGAAAATTGTGATGAGCTCTGCAAAGAAGTAATCCAAAGAAAAGCAGAAATTAATGCAATAAAGGAAGATGTTTCATCGAAGCAAAAGCTGATGTTAACAGATAAGAAAGAAATGGAAAAGCTTCTGGAGAAGCAGGCCAATTTAAAAGTAACACAAAATTAATTGTGTGTATGTATATCTGTGTATGTGTGTGCATGTATGTGTATATGGGTACATGCTTTGTCC
>JANHGO010003940.1:0-26000 GCA_024606505.1 Aquila spilogaster | reverse complement strand
GTGCTCCGTCACCTGCACTGTGAAGAAGTTCCCACGCACATTTGTGCAGAACTTCCTATGCATCACTTTGTGACCATAACTCGATGATCCTAAAGGTCCCTTCCAACCCAAACCATTCTATGATTCCATGAAAACCGGTATCCTTGCTGAGGAGCTCACAGCAACAGAGGGTAAACAGCAAACCAAAAAAGAAGCACCGCACTTTATAAAGCATTAGCAGCTTTTTGGAAGAAGTTTCCTGGGGAAGAGGCAAGTGCATTTTTTTTTACCCACCTGTGATCTGATTTTCTATTTCACCTTGCATATGCAAAGACTCCATGTAAATGGTTCGATTTCCAATGAACCGTGCACAGGCGATCCCCCGGTAGGGCTGGCAAAAACCATCCTCTTCGTACTCGTCACTGAAACCAATCACAAACACAAAGGGGTGAAATGTTTCACACGCGATCCTGCAACAAAACGTCCCCCCATGGAGCTGGCGCTCGCATTATCCGCAGCGACGCGAGGGGCTCGCGGCGTTTGTCCTGCAGCCCGCGATTCGTTCTGGGGATGCTGGTGCGGCGCAGAGCCTGCACGCCGTCCTCGCCTCCATTAAGAGCCTGTGATAAGGGATTATATGGTCTTTAGGTAGTGCAGACGGCACGGCCCAGGCTTTGTGCCCCGGCTGATTTGAACCTGAAAGGATTCCCGCAGCGCCGCAGGTCGTTTTTGGGAGCTCACGAATGATTCTGAAGTGAATATAAGGAGCGCACAACATCCGGAGTGTGCAGCTGCGCGGTAAAAACAGGTAACGGCACATGGGGATTGCGAGGAGATGCACTGATGTGCTATGCAACAAATGCTTTTCACAGGAGGGAGGAGGCCACGCTCAGGAATATACCCACCCACAAACAGAAAACATAAACTGACCAGAAAAGTAAAGCTAAGTTTCTTTAAGGCAGCTACAATGCTGTGCTCTATTTGTGAACCAAACCTGCACTCTAACAGCGATAAGCACAGCAGGAAGAGTGACACCGGCAGGGACAGAATTAGAAGTGTAGATGAAAATCACACCCCTCCCAGCCCGAAATAGGAAATGTTTCCTCAATCCTCCACCGGTGTGGCAACGCTTATTGCTAAAACAGAACCACAGCTAAACCGGGAGTTAAGGAGCCAGATTTCTTTCATTAGGTGCTTTGTTTTATACACTATAGGAGACGTTTAATGCATACATCCAGATGTGAAATTATTTGCCAGTATTCTTCAAACAAAGCAAAGAAAGGAAATGACTGAGGCTCTGAAGACCAGAGCAGGCAGTGCTCACTCGGAGCAGGTAAGATGCAGCTCGCTGTTGGCACACAGCTTTATGGGGCTTTTGAGGAGGGGTTTGCAGGCATGAATCTGCCCTCTCACCTTCTCACTTTGAGAACCCAGTTGGAGACATTTGGGACCCACCTCCCGAACAGACACCTCGGCTCTGCTGAGGTCACGGTGACGGGAGAAGCTTAATGAAACATTAATAATTTCTGCTATTTGTGCCAATACCCACAAAAGACAGCTCCTATACGGCTCTCAAATGAAGAAACGTGATATTGGAATACCCCCAGGTAAGATTGTAGCTGGCTTAGGCAACAGGTTACTTACGTTCTGTATTTCTTTCCCCCAAATTCATCCCCCCCCAGACACTGAAAGCATAACAGCACAATCAGACTATGCCGCTAATAGGGGAAAATCACATCTTTTTTAATCAACTCTGCTATTAGGTTTAACAAAAGCCACTTTCATCGCCTCCAGGAGACCTTGGCTGTGACAGCTTGGAAATGCAAATGGCACGTCCTGCTTTGAAGTCACCCCACATTGTGCACAGGGCTTAGAGCAGCGTCCAGCAAGGCTCCCAGTGCCCTGTCACTAATGGGATTAGAGGGCAGAAGTGCTGGGATTGCCCCTCAGGACACCCCATGCACCTCCCGGCTCTCTGCAGTTCCTTGAGCACGGGCCGGGGCTCCCGCAGTGCTGGGGATGGGGAATTGATGGCCGTGGTTTATAGCTGCAAAGACAGGGGATGGGGGAAGAGGGGTGGATGGGAGGTGGGAACCTTCCACAGCCAACTGCTGTCTGCTGAGAGATGGGTGGGAAGGGGCCCAGGCGTCACTGGATGACGGTCCCAAGATGTTCTCAAGGATACTGAAAATTGGAGCGCAAAAGCATAATGTCTAAACTGCCAGTCAATCTTCATTAACTACAGCAGTGATAGGCTGAGATGCGCTGGGTAAGGCGCAGCCAGTGCCGACAGGCTGATCAGCATCGGTGATCATAGAATCATAGGATCGTGGAATGGTTTGGGTTGGAAAGGACCCCAAGCATCATCAAGTTCCAACCCCCTGCCACAGGCAGGGCCGCCATCCTCCAGAAAATGATCCACCTGAGCACATTGGTTTCAGTATAGTTGGCTATGGCCAAAATCCCCCGCTGGCTCCTGAAAGGGCAGCAGCTGAAATGTGCACTGAAAACCACAGCAGCTACCACAGGATCTGGAGGCCAATGCTCCATCTTCTAATCAATTAATCCCCAAACAGAGTAAAACTCATTACTTATTAACAATTTGAGTTTTTTATTTTTATTTTTTTAATTGTATTGTAATTTAATAGGGGGTTTAACTCAAGGACTACACCAAACAACAACTGCTCTTGTAGACAATCAAGCAGCACAATTTAAACACTCAATTAGAGAAGACAAAATCAGGAGGAATGCAATTAACATCAGCAAAGCAAATTCGCCTCGCACTGAGGTTCACCTTTGAAATAAAGAAGATTTAAGTGCAATGGCTGCAGCGGTACTGGTGAGCAGGGCCACCCGCTTACCTTGATGGAAATGCCCCGAGGAGCAGGATTTGGGAGATTATCTCAGGAGGTGAAGATTAGAGGAAAGAGGAGAGCCCAGATCCTAAAGCCTCTGCATGCCAGAGCAGAATTTGCAGAGGGATGACATAAAATGAGCGGCTCAGATGGAGGTGTTACCTTGATTTGTCTCGGGAAACAGCTCCACGATGGGGCAGAAGGATAAATCAAATGGAATGGGAACAGCAGAGTGGGACAGAGCGCTTGCCTGGCCTTAACACATCCGCACCTCCTGCTGCCAGCTGGCAGCCACCTCTGGCTGGCTTTAAATGTGGAGGTCTGGCTCTGGGATGGAGGCTGAGGCCGTCGATTCCTCCTATGTAACCCATGCGATGCACACCGCGTGTGTTGTGAGCAAACTACTGCTCAGACACGTGCTTCACGGTCCTGATATGACCCAACCCATGGCAACACAGCGGGTCCTGTGGCTCAACAGGAGGTAAGATAGGAGCCATTCTCCAATTAACGTCTGAAAGTCAACAGCCAATCTTAAGTCCTAATGAAACAGAAGACAATCCAAGCCTGTGGGCACTGCTGACGGGGGACAGACACACGAACACACTGTCCCCACTTTCTGCATGTCCTGCACCCTCACAGTGACTACACAAAAGAAGGAAAGTGCTGAATTTTAATGCCTGACAGGCGATAGAGCACTTAACTGTTTTAAGGTTATTTCTTTTCACGTTTGGTTTCCACTCTGTTTGCTAGACCAACCTGGATGTTTACCTTGGAGCTTTCCCATCGTTTTTAGATCCTGCTGCAGCTCCCCATGCACCAGCACTTCTAGCTCCACGGAATAACAGTGCCACGGATGAAGCTCACGCTGTACTCAGGTGTCCTCAAATATCTGATTGCACGAAATCAAAGTCACGGCACAAAACAAAACTGCCCACAATGGACAAAGAGCTCACCGGGGTTCACACCAACAACAGGTCCGGGAACATGGTTTAGTAAAAGTTTTCTTACCAGACTTTATCATGAAAGATTGAATAAATCAATAGAAAAGCTGGACCTTGGGAGACCATGTGGTGTTTATTTTTCCAACATCCAATTTACTGAAGTTAAATATTCCAAAGATGGTGTAATTGTGCACCACACCCCATGGGTTTCTTTCTTTTTTTCTGCTTTGAGTAGGACTTGCATGATTATTTCATGAGAAAGGCGCATAAAAACATTTTGATGTGTCAGCATTTTCAACACGGGCAAATGAGAGGTGGAGGACAAGGCAAGCCCGGGTCCCAAATGCTTTGAGTATCCCAAGAGAAGAGTAGGAGCCCCGCTCTCCCTTCTGATGCTCATTCCAGCACTAGCACACTGCTATATACAGTACCACAGTGAGGCTTTACTAACAGCAGTGGGGAAAAGACATTGTAATGTGCAGTGACAGTGGAAGATGGTGATGTCAAGCCAGCACGGGATTAAGGCGTGTGTGCAAAACCTCTTTTAGGACCATTAACAGGTATGAGGAGCGACAGCAAATAAATGCAGCATTATCTCTGAGATCTACGCAGTGGAGAAGGAATAGCGCTGGCTTTGTGTGAAGGCTGTCCAGACCATTTCTCATGTACAAAGTGAAAGGCATTTTGTCTTGCTTAATTTTTTTTAGCACTGCACTCAGCTAGTCAGAGCTGTTTATCTAAATTATTTATATCCAGCAGCAGAGCAGTGATGGGAAAACGCAGCCAACGCTGCCCAGTTCAGACAACCGAGTGCTTTATGCCCTTGTCTTCCAAGGGAACACTGCTCGGTCCCACCACCCCTGCACAACCCCCTGTGCCCCCCAGCAGCTGCACCACAAGGGCCCTGCTTGCTGCTGAAACCTGCACCGACACATCTGCAACCCACAGCCAGGGTGATGGCAGTGCTGCTTTGGAGGAGCTGAGTTCCTAACGAATGCTGATGGGTGACGGCATGGAGGGAAGAAATTTGCTCCATAAAATTTTGCGATTAATTAGAAGGTGTATCAATAAATTTTTATTACTACATGAATCAAATACACCCTCTGTGCACGCTCAAATGCTGTATAAATTATTTTACATTGTCAAATAAATTGTGTTCTGTTCCATACTCACGTTCCAGCTTCGTTCAGAATAAAAGGTAAAGAGTTTCTACTTGGCAGATATCCCTTAAAGCAAACAGATGAATAACATTCTGTCAGGCTTTCCAAAGAGCAAAAACCCATTGCTTGTGCCTGACTTTGAGAATGGGAACGTATTGGCTCTGTTTCATAACAGTACTTCAGAAATGGGAAGGCTGCATTTTACTTTGCAAAAAGAAGAGGACTGCCCAGACTTGCACGTCACTGTGTAATTTAAGAACAAGTTCTGTGCAATATAAGCCACTGGTGTTTTGATACCCCTCTAAAGCCACGGGGCAGCTGGGGTTTAACCAGCTCACTAGACATGCAAAGGCATAAAATAAAAAATTAATAACGCTGGGTTTTGTCATCGTTACATTTGGAGTCCCACAGCACCGCGGATACACCTCGTTCCCAAACGTAATCAAGAAATAATTCAGCGAGCAACTATGATCTGCCTGAGCAGCTACTTCATTTAGTTATTTGTTACTTCCCATTCCCCACTGACAGCTGGATCTGCACGATGCTTCCAACCTGGACAGCGATAAAGCATCAAAAATGGACGTGCCTCTGGGCTGCTGCTCTGCGGGGCTCAGCACAGGGAGGGCAGCCAGTGGCCCAGGCCAGCTCTGCGGCCACGTGATGGCCATTCCCTGCTAGAATTGGGACAGCCGGAGCTCCCTGGTCACCCCAAGTCTCCCCATTACATGGACACATTGCTTGGGGCTGCCAAACGCTGCGCTCCCCACCCTGCTCACTTCTGGTCAGGGATTTGGGTGCTGGAAGGCGGCTGGAACCACCTGCGGTTCCGCTAACCAAAGGCGGGCAGCAGCGCGGAACCCACAGTTTGGAAGCTTAATAAAGTACAACTCCCATGCAATTAATCCCTTGGCAAGGATGCACTGATTCACAACTGCATGCTTTTTTTGTCACTCTAAGGAAGTTTTACAGTGTCTCTATCGAAATCATTCATTTCCGGAAAGCAAAAGCTGCCTACATGAGCTCAATACCTGCGGTCATGAATTGGATTTAAATATTGACCAAAACCAACTAAATTATCAGGGATGTCAGCTTCCAAGATTCACTCTTTTTCTCCTCTTAAACACGCTATATAACAACCCCCTCCCTCCCAAACTCCTCCTGCGGCCCCGTGCACAGGCTGGGCTGCGCGCTGGCTCTGCAGCTGCAGCTGGTTAGGGAACGACCCTGGTAACAGCGCTTGGATCCTTCCTGGCACATCTGTTACATCATTATTCAAGATGAACTGCAAATCATATGCTCGCAGTTAGGGAAATGGCAGGAAACTTCTCGCACTCATGTTTTGTTTGACAAAGCTATTTTAGGGTTATGTTTGGAAGGTCGGTTCGTCCAAGTTTTGAGATGCAGGAGAAAGAATGTAAAATGTTTTTGAAGAGCAGTCAGGCGGGATAAGATTACAAGTGCTAAGCGTTGCCTCTCGTAGCAAACCTTTGTGCAGCACAGCCAAACACTCCCCCTCCCCCTGGACTCTCACGGAGCCGCGATGATCTCACATACACATCCCTTATCCTCCTCTCATCAGGCATTAACCTTTAGATAAGGAGGGTTTGATGGAACACTCATCAGCTGCACACCATCAATCGGCTGCAGCCATTCTGCAGGAGCGATGCCAGGCCACAAGGAGTGATACCAGGCTGCAAGAGCAATACCAGGCCATGGGAGCAGTACCAGGCCATGGGAGCAGTACCAGGCCATGGGAGCAATACCAGGCCATGGGAGCAATACAAGGCCACAGGAGCCATACCAAGGCACAGAAGCCATACTAAGCTGCAAAGAGTGAAACGAGGCTGCAAAGAGCAATACCAGGCCTCTGTCTGACGGTGACCAGGTGCAGATGGAGAGGACCACACCATATCACATCTACATCCATCTTGCCAGGGAGCAACCCTCAAACAGTCTGACCAAGCCACTGCCATGGGTTGGTGCAGCTCTCCTTGTATGAGCAATACAAAGCCTCCAGATCCAAAGGCGCTCCTCCATCAACCATCTCTTGGCCTTCACAGGCACCGCAGCTATCTGAGTGACCACCCTGGCCAGGGTGCTGCTGTTCCCTGGAGACTGTCATGACCTATGGTATTGTCATATGGGAGAATTACTACCGTGTGAGGCACTTTTTGGCACAGGAACAGGAGAACAGCCAACCCCTGCCCCTCGGGGACCTCCCAGAGGGGTCAAACCCAGGAGCATAAAGAGTGAGACAAATCACTAAGGACACACGTAGATCGTATTCTGTCTCTTGTCAGACAGAAGTCCCCAGTGTCAAGAAATTTATTCATTACTAAGACACACGAAGTTAAGGAGGTCATTTACCTTTCTTGCTGCTATACAGTAAGTTGCAGATTACACTGTGTGTGTCCGCTCCATAAACCGCATTTCCTCCCCCGCAGAATTTACAGAAAGGTGCACCTTTGTGAAGTATTTAAAATAATATAAAAAAACCAACAAACCCAACAACTTTAAATGCAGCAGAAACACAGCAGTACAGTCAGGGTTCACACACCTTTCAAATGGCTTCATCTGGACATTAAGGGCTTTCTTCCCCAGTATTTAACTGCCCCTTTACAGGCATAATGGGGCCTCAGAGTGAGTGCTCATGCAACTGATACCACAAGAGAAGCTCTCTTTACATCAAACGCATGGCAGAACCTGGCTGTAATGGATAAGGAGCTGGGTCCTCTGAGGTGCACTGCTCTGAGAAAACAGCACAGAAAGGGCTCTTTGAACCCCTGTGATTAGAAAAGAGTGAGAACAACAAAGCTTGAAGTAACACCTTTTTGCCTTACCTTAACTCTCCTTTGTCAGATGTCCCTTCTTTTTTGGAAGAAGGAACATTTGAAACTTTCCAGTTGGCACTGCTCATGATTCCTGCCTGTCCCACAGCTGCTCACTCGTTATCAGCAACTGAAATTGCTCAGCAAGAGAGCTGGTTTGCAGCTGCACGATACCCACCAGCTTTTGCAGCAGGATTGTTGTCTTCCAGAACACATCGGAAATGATACACATTCATAAACGAAAATATCACAAATGAAAACATTTAATCCAAAGCAACAGATATTTTTATGCTACTAACACATAGACCACTTCAATAACGTGGGAAAGTATCTTCATTTTCAAGCTAATTTTCCCGTCTACGACTTATTTGCTTTCTCTCCCACAGAAGACACCCAAACATCCTATCCTCCAGTGATGTGCCTTAAAGACCCATTTCATTCCTTGCTAAAACTGGTGCAGACTGTTCGCTGCCCACAGGGACTCCTTACAGAAGTCAACATCCCACTCCTTCCTCTGCCTCAGGACACTGCAAATACAGCTCTGAACTATTTACTTATAACTGATACTAAATCTTCTACGGCACCATGAGCCAAATCTGAATGCTACGAAAGGAGTTTCAGGACTTCTGCAGCCCATTTTATCTCTCACAAACCCTTTCCTGCTCTACCTTATTTTCTTAAGTCACAGCTTTTTTTTTCCCCTCTCCTCCCTCCCCTCTCCTTCCTCCTAACATTTAATTTGTCTTATGTGACTCAAGTAAAGTCTTTCTTCTGGTGACCTAATATTTTAACCTTAAGCATGATGAAAAACAGACTTTGCAAATCTGACACTTGAATTAAAAGTGAAACACATGCCTCAGCAGAAGTTAATTAAAAATAATACATATAATGTTCGCTTGTTTAAACTATTATTCGACCGAAAATTTGCACCCATCAATAACTACTACAGCCTGCAGTCACTACAAAAATAAGAGTAACCACCACAAGCTTAAGCTCACTGCAAAATTAGCTATTTTACTTCTCCTTTTACTTAACGAAGCTGACAGAGATGCCGATGAGGCTGCTGAGCTCTGCCCACGGGGTGCTGGGGCACACGCTGTGCAAAGGCTGCCTGCCCACAGACCTCAGCACACCCGGACCCAAACACACCGCTGCTGGATGCCCCGCTCCTATGCCAGACACAAGCTGCAGATAACCAGCTCCCTGTGCAGGCACGTAGCCTTGCTCCCCTTGACGTGGTAACTCCACTCCTGAATGTATACATGGTCCCTTCTGGTGGGCTGAGCACTTCAAAGCAAGCACAGTGGATGGAGAGCGATGATGTGGAAAAAGATGACCCGACATTCCAGACTCCTTTGAAAAATCTACTGGAAAACACATTTTTCTACAGGGCTTTCTTAGGAATTCTGTCCAGGTATGAAGGCAGCGTTTTTCTCCGCTGCTGAGCAGTCCGGGGGTTGCTGGCTCGATGAGCACAACACTGTACTTTGGCTGGGGGTAGCTGGTGAGCCCCAAACCATTTTAAGCAGTTAGTCTTATTTGAAATAGTTGGTCAAGTCTAACAACTGTGAAAACATTTAAAGTTCACGTAACTCGCAGGTCTATCATAAATTCTGCTACTGACAGACACACATAAATAGGGGCCACTCAGCTGGGAATAGCCAGTCTGCTTTAAAGGGTACCGTGAGTTACACCGCATGGAGAATGTCTTCTGAAAAAGATTGCTTTCGAGATAAGAAACTCATTCTTAAGACAACAAACATGGGGGAAAATATGCTTCGGTGAAAATAAAGATCTGTCCATCCACCCCCTAAAGGTAACAGAATAAGGCATAGGGAACTTGTTTGCTTTCTTTAGAAGCGTTACACCTCGCAATGCAGTCTGCACAGACCAGCGTGAAGCAGTCACTCTTCAGTACGTGGGCTCGGGACCAGAAGACTCCTATTTCAGTTAGCCTTGAGGACGCCCAGCCTAAATTACAGAGATCCTGACCTGAAGAAAGAACTGAGTACAAATGGCGGCTGTCTGTTCAGAAATGGGCCAAATCTCTCCTAAAACTTCTCTTCTTCGGAAAAGAGGTGGTCACTGCTATTTCCTCCTGCTACTTAGAAAGTACGAACACTGCAGCACACCTTCCTTCCTATCTAGGGCAGCAGCACTGAAAGAATTATTAAGTAAATTCTGACCTCCCTTAGACTTTTCTATCTCTTGTGGCGGCAAGTAAAGAAGGAAACATGGCTGATTTTGCAAGGCCAGCCAGTTAGAAACATGGCCAGCTTAAAATGTTTGTCCAAGGAACTCAAAGGAAAGCCCAGCTCATTTGCAATAAGGTGTTTGTACAAAACATACGAGATAACGCCATCTGGCAGTTCATCTGCAGCCCATAGCTGGTATTCAAGGGGAAAGAAAGAGGTTTCCTGCTTCCCAAGCCAGCACCATGTTTCTTCTCATTCAAGTGGCAGAAGAAGTTACATATTTTTCTGGACTGGTTGCAAGACACACAACTAGTTGATGTTTACCAAGAGATAAAATCTATGCTGTTTATTTATTATTACCATTATTATTATTATTACTCCAGCATGCCAGCAACTGGAAATACCGATCTGATGAAGCTTTGCATTAGAAGTAATTATGCTAACTTGCCACTACGTATGGATGACAAAATTCTAAGACAATTTGCAATCCATCTCTTCTGTACGTTGATGCAGAGGATGTTTGGAGCCCTGACAGCACCCGGCAGCACCGCTCCTTGTAGGGTCTCCTACCTGCTCCCAGGCTCAGCACAGTGGGTTGAGCCACAGGACGCAACATTTCAGCTGTAATTCTGAAATTAATTGGTACTGATAAGGTTATACGCACATTGTAAATGATATCAATGCATTCCCTCGCTGGAAAAATATTATTTCAGATAAAAGTAGCTCCAAAAACTGTTCCTAAAGCCTTACTTTAATAACGTCTGTCTGGGCACACTTTTGCAGTTGTGCTTTATCAAATCTAAAGGCTGTATTTTATCTCTGAGTGGGTGAAACGCTGGTTTGTATCAATACTACCTCTTATCATGGTGTGGTAACATAAAACACGTATTTCACAATGCATAAAAACTTAAATGAGGATTATGCCAAACTTCATCTAAAAAGGCACACACACACACAGCCCACATGGCAAGGAGATGTATGCACAGTTTGCATGAGAAGAAAACCCGAGGACACACCGCCATTTGTATACCACTGCTCCATTTATCCTGTAGGGAACTTCAGTTTGGCATAATGATAATTGACTGTTTTGTCCCATAGAAGCACCTTCTGTGTCACAGGTGGGTAACATTCCAGTGCTTGTCACACTCACAGGAAGACAGAGCAGCTCTGCAGACATCCATGGAGCTGCTCTGGGCTTATCCCCATCAGCTGAGACCAGAATCGGACTCAGTGCAGCTCCTGATGCTGGCTATGGCCTCCAAACCAGCTCCCCATGCAAGCAAACATTCTCCAGATCACTCCTCTCCATTTCTCATTGCTAAAATCATAGTTTCTCTCATTATCTTTTGTTCACTTCAATGTTACTCGCACTGAAGTCCAAGTCCTCACCTGCTGGCTGTGCCCAGGCATCTGCATCCTTAGAGGGGGACATATCAACACCACCAAAGCTTCAGTACATGCTAAAAATTACCTTGAGAAGCATAAATCCCACCAGGAGATCTCAGAAACCAGCTTAGCTGCAAGTAGTAAAGAAAAGGGCTTTGCCATGCTTTTAGTGCTTCCAGATTAAGAGGTTCTACAATAAATCATACTTCCTTTTTGCAAGTTGGAAATAGTAGAACCACCAACGATAGTGCAGATAAAATATAGAAGTGATTTATGTAACGCAGTCTTACCAAATACATACAACAATCTATATTTCAAGAAGTCTGTATGTGAAAAGTAACTAAAGGAAACTTCAGATAGCAGCTACTGAAATCCCATCCTTTCAACACAGGCAGCTCAGGAGAGCTTGCACCCGGGGCAACTTTCCATGTCCTTCCCTGGTGCCCGGAGGCTCTGGCACTGCAGCACATGCATAACAACTGAGGGGAAGAAAACCTAAGTGCAGCCACCCTCGTCCAGGCCTTTAGAAGGAGGACTGCAGCTGTCCCTTCTCACTCCTGGCACCCCAAAAGTGGCTGTGAACCTGGGACGGGGATCACCTGCATGCAGTCCAGGTGCTAGCTGCCGGGCGGCACTGCGGCAAAGAATGTGTGCGTTCTTCTCCAGCAAAATCGTGCTTGAGAGAAAATGTGTTGTGAGTACATCTACTGCCACGAGACACTTGCCTGGAAAGCTATGGCAGCGTAACGTTCGCAATTCATTTTTGCTTAACACCGGCCATGGTTGGCTCAGGCATCAATAACAGCATCCAACTACTCACGGCTCAGATAACTGCTTTCCTTCCCCACCGAGGCAGCCACACACGGGTTTTCCTGTTAACAAGATCAATAAACTTGACACATTCTGAAATCGATGATTAACTCCTTTTACAGTATTTGAACTTGCCCGGGGTTACTGCTTTGAGCAGCCAAGGCCAGAGTGTCGCGCGTGTTTTTAATTATCAGGATAAATAACGTAACACCTTGTAATCTTCTTCCTCGCGCTTAATGATTTTGTGATGAAGTAACACAAATTGCAACCAAGTAGGTAACTACATGCAGCCGGGCTATGCAGCCATGTTACCTAGATAGGAAAACTCCTGAAGGTTTTCTACTGCACGGCAGGACTGAAAGCAGCGTGGGTCAAACCAGGTTGATTCTCGCTTGTAATGTTTTTACTAGACTGAATAAACTCTGGAACCACTGCTTCTGCTACAGGCTGTGCAAACCCCACGTAAACCCTGAAGCTGGGGCTGGATGGCGGACACATCCTTGCAACGCTGCGTGGCACTGCGAGCTCAGGGCGTTTGTAGGACTGTAATTCATCATCATTATCGTTATTAGTATTGTTATTGCTTTTGTTATTATTTCCCTTGAATAACTGCTACCATGAGCAACAGGAGCTTTCACTGCTAATGGTTCCAGTGCTTCCTCGTTGGGATCTCATGGACCTCCAACAGATCTCTCACTGCTCCCCATCAGCACAAACTGAAGGCATCAGCAGAGGATTTGTTTAAGGAACAGCAATGAGTGCTCGGCGCTAAAGCAAGCGAACAAAACAAGGAAAAGATAGAGATTTTCTCACTGAAGTTTTACTACCTGGTTTTGCAGAATATTTTATTACAACCACAGAAATATTATAAGCCTCGAAACAGGATTTCCCTTATAATTAAAGGCCTTTCGGCATAGGAGAATCTCACCGCACTGAGATGACCTCAGACATTAACTGGATTCTGAAATGTTTGTTCCTTCTTTCATCCCTTCCACCAGACCCACTCCCACAGCTCCCAGATCCCAGCAAAGCGCCCTAAGAGCATTCAGCCACCAGAAGGTGCAGGTTTTTAGGCAAAACAAGACGAGAAAAGACTTCTAAGCCCGTGCCCCATGTGACGGAAGTAGCATACTCTCCCGAAACACTGAATTCTTATGCTGAATGTTCAGTCTTTCCTATCTTTTCATCCTTCTTTTCTTTTTTGTTCTTTAGATAGAACAACAGGACCCAAAACGAAATGGAGAGCTCCCAAAGGCTGGGACTGGGAGGGAGGAGGCTTTGGTGCTTGGGTTCCATCTTAAAAAGGGAAGGGTGAATATCACTGTTACTGCACTATGGTAGAATCTTGCCTCCCAGCCTTTGGGCTCAAAGAAATCCTTGTAAGGCATTTAAATCAGCCCTGTGATTAGAATTAGCTGAGACTTTGTTTGGATGGGAATTGTCTTAGAAAACACAATCTCTTCTGAAAAGTGGAATGTGTCATAAAAATACAGTGGTTTGGACGACATTGCCACTGCAATCCTCTAGCAGCTCCAGAAGGGTTTCTGGGTTAGAGGGAACTTGGCCTCCAAACTGCTGTTACTGGGAATGACCACAAGGGAGACGGGGAGATCCTCCTCTCTTGGTGGGCACTTGCTGGGCTGGGGCTGTGTAGCACTTTGTAAAGCTCTCAGCTTCATTTCAACAACGGATGAAACCAAATAGTGAAGGCCCAACATTTTAAACCAAGAGCAGTTCCTTGCTACCAACCAGCCCTGGTGGCAGCCCTACCATGGAGCTTAGCAGCGTGGGTTGGCTGTCCCAGCGTGCGCTCAACGCAGGCCATCCTGCCAGCAAGCTCGATGGGAAGAGGGCCCTGGGGAACATTAAGGATCTATAGCATTAACAGGAACAATACTTGGCCGGTCTGACTGTTTGGTTTAACTCACACGACTCAGTTTGTTAACAGACTTAGTCAGACACAGCCAACTGTGCATAATGATTGGATTTTTTTGCAACAGTTAAAGACGGTCCCCACAAATACAGTGCCCCAAAGGCTGCAGGAGACGATCGGGGTAAGGAATGCAGCTTTTCAGCTTTCCATGATGGTTTTTTTTTTTCCCCATTCTCTTGTCAAACAGAATAAAGAAACTTCAAAATGACCCTCACTTCGCTCATGTAAAATAAATCAGAAAAGTGAGCCCACAGTCTGTAACTCAGGCTCAATTTATATAATTATAGGATTTAAGTGTTTACATAAACCAAATTTTCTAATGATTCATCGAAACTCCTTAAAGAAAGAAGAATTTATCCTCTTCCTGCACTTTATGTATCAGTCCTCCAAGGCTTCTGTGTGTTCCTAAACCCACGGTGTTAAAAACAAAGGCAGGAAGGTAGCTGAGCCTGGCTCATAGCAGTGTAAAGTCACCTTCCAGTGTTATCTTCAGCATTTATGGAGTGTGCTCAAACAAACAGCGCATCAGGGCTACTGCAGCTAGGCTAAATGAACTCATTAAATGTGAAAGGCACAAGACCTGATCCAGAATTTCCAGAACGTCAGCTTCGGGATGGAAGGAGCAAAGCATGGGGGTCACCTCTTCAGCCCCGCAGCTCTCTTGGGGCCCTGCCACAATCCCTGTGTGCAACGTCATTACCGGCCACGCAACTGGGTCACGTCAAAGCCTCGCAGGAATAAAAGCACAAACACTCTTTAAATATTACCCGCAGCATTCCACAAAGCCTGTTACGATACCAAACATTTATTTACGTATGTAGTTGCTACGGGTGATACTGCACAGAAGGAAAACAAACACAGTCCTTAACAGTGCATTGTCTTTTCCTACATACTGTAACAATGCATTAGGCAACTCTGGCTTCTAATGCCCGAGTCATAATGCATTTTGCTCCCTTCTCTCCCCCACTTAAAAAATATTGACATCAGTGTGATTAATTTGTTTTCAGATAACACAGCTACGTCTCCATATCGTGTCATACCTTTCCTTCAGACCTCATGAAGACAGAAGGGCTTTCTGCTTGTACTACGTGACAGATAAAGGTGGAACACTTCAATTAAAATAGGTAATAGTATTTATCAGGTACCCTTTCAAAAGTGAAAAGCACTTTCTAAGTTAAATCTCGTTCCAACCTCCAGGCCAGCTTCTTTCCTGAAGATTTACCATAGCATAACAAACTACAGTTTAATCCTCTGCATTAGTAAGAGCTGGGGTAAGAGCTCTGTGGCACAGACCTCACATTTCTGCAGCACTGCTCACATGAAAACCCATGGCTGATGCATGGCCACAGTCGACAGCAATAATCCATTAGCACGGGTGTTGGGCTGAGCCTCCAGAGTTCAGTTCTCTGCTTCATTACCGCATATATAAAATCTTGGGCAACCCACCCGTGGGTGTCAGACCCAGACAGGGGGACCAGTGTGACTTCAGCGGCATCTGAACCAGTACAGAACGGTGAAGGCGACCGAGCACACCTTCAGTCTTACTCTGGCTCGGCTTCCCATATGTGGTCTGGGAGATAAGAGAAGGTAAAGAGGCAAAGGAGCCTGAGGTTCTCAGATAACGTGTATATTTAGCTACATAAGTACCCTGAAGTAGATAAAATGCACTCCAACGCTGGCTGTAACCAATTCATTTAATTCCAGACATAAATACAGAACCCTAAATGCCGTACTACATTCACCCAGAGGTTTCCACTTGATGTTTGCTCGCTCAGAGGCACCCTGGACCGTGGCACCTCCTGGCCCAGGAGCCTCAGCAGTCCCCCCACCAACCCCTGATGCCACAGTAACGTCACCAGGAAAATCACAGAGGAGTAACCAGGGAGAAGGTGAGACAGTGCCTAGCAGATAAGTGTGCAGATCAAAGACACAGCAGAGAGCAGCCCTCCCTGGAAACACTTCATTTCCACAACCAGCAGGCCCGCAGCAGCTAATCTGGCTCTCAGACCCTGGCCAAACCACGGGGGTATTACTTGCAGTCGAGTGAAGTAATGCAACAGAACATAACGTGGTTTCTGTCAGCATCAGCCACTCCGACTTCATCTTCACACTGCACAACTGTTTTGCACAAATGTATTTACATTGGCCTCTGCATACAATATCCCACTCAAAGTCTGCCCTGTGGCATCTGCACCAACACGTACCAGGGCTATAAAAGAGCCAGCCAGCCCCCAGACCTGCGGGATTTGTGTTCAGCCCTCACTCGGCATTTCCACAGACACCAAAAGCAGCACCGGTGGCAGTGACAGCAAGGAAAGCTGTTCCAGCACTGGGGTAAGCGTGGGTGCAGCAGCAGCAGGGTTGGGCTCAGGATGCTCTGAAGCAGTTCCCTGGTGAATCCACTCTTTCCTCTTTATAGTTTTTGGGACCTTCTTCTATAAAATTTAACTTCTCTGCTCAAAAGAAGCCCCTGTGAAATGCTCAGTCAAACACACAGTTGGCCAAGTCTCACCTGGATGGCAGCCAGTGGTTATGTGTTTTCTCGCTGAAGAGAACCATGCTGACATCCAGCCACATGGAGCCACTGTATAAAAGATCTGTTCTGCTAAAAAACCCAGATGTGTTTAACTGAAAAAAAAAAAAAGAAAAAAAAAGAAAAAAAAAAAACCATAAAAATCTTAATCACTGAAAAAGAGGATGGGAGAATCCTGCGGGGTTTGTGGTTTCACAAGCCTTGCAAGCTATTTCTGGGAAGCACAAACCCCATTTGATTTTATGAATCAAACGCCCCTTAAAATTACAGCCCTCTCCTCTCCTCTTTTCCTCTTCTCCTCATTCCGAGTGGGTAAATAAAGAGCAAACAATGCCATACTTCGCTTGCATGCAGAGGGCCCTGCAAAGAGTCAGAGGGCTGATCGAGGGCAGCCCCGATATCAGATGCACTGTCTCTGCCACGCAGCACAGACTGCACATCCCACAGCAGCAATGCTGATGGAATAGGCATTTTTGGCCTTCAACACCTAAAGCACCTTGTCTTGTGAACCTACTGAACACTTCTGAGAGGTGCTGTGCTTTTCTTCCAACGGCCCCACTGCACTAAGGCCAAAAGCCCACCCTGCCCAGCGCTGCATGTCACCTGCAGGTTAAGATCCTTCAAAATATGCTCACAAGACAACAGATTTTGTACGGTTTTTTTGTACAGTTTCAACACAGACTTGACATTTTCCTGAACTCTTTGCACCGAACTACACTCCGGTGGGTTTTGTCCAGCTCATTTTTAGACTGCATTATATAAATAGGCATTTCTGTTTTCTCTCCCACTACAGCAGTTCCTGTGCAGAGCGCAAGTGAGCTCCGCCTGCTCTACCCCCAGTGACTCACACCCAGGATTCTT
The DNA here is from genome assembly GCA_024606505.1 of Aquila spilogaster. Taxonomy (NCBI): domain Eukaryota; kingdom Metazoa; phylum Chordata; class Aves; order Accipitriformes; family Accipitridae; genus Aquila; species Aquila spilogaster. Next base: position 8,519 of record JANHGO010003940.1, on the reverse strand, counting down.
CCTGGAGCAAGCAAGAGAAGTTCAAGGCAAGCCCAGAGCATCCCTCCAGGTACTGGAACCAATACAGACGGAGGAAAAATGCACAATAATAACGGTGGGGAAAAACTGAGCACACAACCATTCTCCAGGGCAAATGATCTCTATTGTTACACTGAATTCTCTCATTGCCTGGAACCTGCTGTGCTCAGCCCTTTCTCTGCAGCCCCTGGAGAGACCTGAGGTTGGGATGCACGCTGCTACATCCTTAAAGGACCAAACCTTGCCAAAAGTGGTTCAAAGCGACACAAAGCATCAGAACCTCAAAAATAAAGGAAAAAATGAAAGTGCTAAATTAGTAGATTTGGCCTTTCACATCAAGAGCCACCAGGGCCTGAGTTACCAGCTGGATGAGGGGCCCCTGGCTGCTGCCTGCTCTGGAGGTGCCCTTGACAGCCCCCACTTCATGGAAACTATTTCAGGCCGCACGGTTCTGGGCACACAGCCGGGCCGTGCACAGCGGTGTTTGCACTATGCCCACAGCTCCCTGGGCACCTGGAACGGGCCCTGTATCTGTAGCACCTTCCAGCAGAACAAAGATAAAATAACCATTTATTTATAAAGCAGGAGTGTGGTTCTGAGAAAGAAAAAAAAAAGGAGAGAAGCATCCTTACACCGCGTTACACATATCGAGCAGCAGGGCATGTCAATGGAATGCAGCTCCTCGGCCCCACAGATAAGGCTTTAAAGCTGACCTTTGCCAAACACCAGAGAGCTGCAGGAAGGACACTCAGGTCAGCCAGTGCTTTGCACCACAGCAATGCCTCGCTTTCTTCGCTCCCCGATGGATGGCGGTGGCACGCTGCTGCTGGGGATTCTTTCATTTGCTTCGGACTGGTTTGCAAACCAGACATTTGGCTCTAAGTAACCATAGCAGTGCTTGAGGAAAGCAGAAAGAATAAGGATATAACACACGCGAATTAAGATGTTATCTCGCATTGCCTGTCTTCTTTTCCAGAAGTCATCCGTTTCACCTTTTTATTTTTTAAGCTACAGTTGGACCGTCTGTTTTTGTGCCATCGCATAAGTGCAGAACTCTGCACCTATAAATTACACGAAGAAAAGTGCTGAGCATATGGATTTTTTTAAAAACATGATCCTCCAATTAAATCCTCAAATGAACAGAACCTTCCACTCATGGTACATTAATGAAGACAACATGGGAAAAGCACAGCCACCGAGGATGACTGCTACTTGCCATCGATTTTGTTGATTGTGAAGAAAGTCACGCTGATAAGGCACAAACACTACCGAAGTATGAGTCCTGTAGGGAACAGACTCCAGGCTCTCTTCATATTTGAAGAGGTATTAACCTCTAGAACGTCAATAAATACTTTCGGACAAGAAAGCTCACCAGAGCTGTTGAAGATGTTCTGTTCCTCTACGACAAAGAGCACTGCTGCCTTTAACCAGTACATCTTCAAACACCTTTCTGTGGCACTTCCCTGTGTAATGTGGGATCACTCACAACACAGGCACTTCCATCAAATTTCCATTAATTTCATAGCTAACAATTTGCCAGCTTGCATGAAGAGCGGACTATGCACGATATCTCAAGATATTATTTTTTGCATGGAAAGAACAGCAAACAGCTTTCCTCCTGCATTCCACAACACGTAATTTCTCTTTGCAGTTCAGCTCAATCCAGCTGGGACTCGCCAAGCGCTGCTATCCATGAGGCCGTTGCACTCATGCCACTGGCAGCAGATATGAACCAGGTTCACGACGACCCACTGACATTTTTTCTACTCCAATTTAGTACGAGCTCCAAGTTTATCATCTCTCTCTCATAGGCTTCTTCCTGATTCTCTTATTTCACAGATTAAATCTGGTTAGCTTCTACAGGAATGTAAACGTTCCCCATTCAGTAAAACAGAGATGCCTGCGCACGTTTCTTTGGATATGTTACCCTCCAATGTTTAGAACAATGCGTCCTCTCATTAGACAGACCCACAGCCTCCCAGGGTAATGAAGTGTGATTAAATATCTTTCTTGGTTACAATTTTTGAAGGCACAATTATAAAGTCCACTGCTGCAGAGGAAGTCTCACTTTATTTTCACCTTTTCACATCCTCGTGCTTCTACCCATGTATACCAATGGGCAGGGCACGCTGAAAGCAAAATGAAAATCCTGGATTGAATCCCTTTAAAGTCAATGTAATGTTTGATACGGCGCGTACTGAGAAATAAAACAGAAGTAGTTTGTCTTTTCCCTCGTGGATGATGATGATGTGCAGGCATCACCCCAGAGCTCAGTCTGACTCTCACTGAATTAATGGGAACACTTGCTGTCATTTCTCCATAACTGGGTGAGGCTTTTAGGGAAGAGATAAATGGTCAGAAAGAGAAACTGGGAAAAGGTTCCCAAACCAATTCTGCTTTGAGAAAAAACCACCAACACAAGGCAATCCTCAGCAGCCCAGACAGCGAAATCCCAGGACAGCTCCCTGCCTTCCATGCTCACACTGCTCTCCTGTGGGTTTTTGACAGCTCTGCCTCGTGTGACAAACTTTAGAAACCCCAGACTTGGCAGAAGCAGACACGAAACGCGCACCTTCTCAAATCATTAACAGCGTCTCCCAACTCCCACAGCAGCCTCCACCTCCCGCGGTGCGGTGCAGCTTTGCTCCGCAGAGCACCGCACTCACAACAAGGGCTCTAAGTCCCAGCAAAGAGCTCCCCTTCCTAAACAAACCCACTAACTCCACTGCAGGTACCTTCAAAAGACAAAAGCACATCTTATGGCGTTCCATTAGAGGGCATCCTAGCATGTCCTTTTGTGGTCGGATGCTTTCCCTAATTTATATCCTCTGCAATACTTTGTGAATGATGTTCTGCAAGGACAGTCAGAGACATTCACAGCTTCATCATCAGGACAGGTGGGTTTTCAGAGTTATTTCACACGTGCAAGGTGTGAATAAGCTGGACACACGGTCATAACATTAACAACAAACTTTCAAGTCTGAAGATCAGACTTGAAAACAATGGGAGATTATAAAAGGTGAGCAAGTTTGGTCATGTATCAGAATGACAGACTGAGACGTTCTCAAAGCCTACCACTGACAGAAGCTCCAGTGCCAAACTCAAGGTGGCAACTGCTCAGAGCCAGCAGCAGATCGTGAGCTCCAGGACAGAGGGAAGCTGCTGTGAAAACAGCCACTACTCGCACCCAGGTACCTGATCTTTAACAACTTGCGTCTATGACTGTTTGCTAAAACAGTTATAGATAGACACAGATCCAGGTTATGACCATCAGTTCCATTAAATTAGTAAAAATCCCCTAGGTAGTAGCATCTGCTTAGTCAAATATTATCCACACTGGGCTACGACTATGAAGACTGGTTTCACCTCATACGGTGTATTCTGTACGTACACTGAAAGCAGTTCAAAGGCTGAAGGCACCAGGGGACCTAAAGGAAATAACACTGGAAAATAAGAAGTCTAGCTTAAGAAATAGGAGTTGACACGATAACATGAAAATTTATCTATGAGACAGATAATTCAGTTACAATAAATTATGATCCTATCTGACTTAAAGTGGAATGTAAAAGTGCTTCTGTCACACAAAATGAAAAATGAACTTCTGACTGCTGAAATGCAAGATTAATGAATCGACTTAAGAGACATGAAACAACTTACGATGATCCTGGACTTGCTGTTGGTGGGGGACCTGGAAAAGTGACAGAAGAAAAACAGTGTGATGAGTTATAGTGAGGTAACAAGCAGGAAGCTTTTCAAAACCTTTTAAAAGATAAAAGTAACAGTCTGTCATGTAGGACGTGGTTCATGTAGTTTAACAGGCAAGTCTCCATTTCTCAATAGCAAAGACAAGACTGTATCCTGTAGCAGTGACTGTCTGCAAAATGCTGTAGATAAGGGTAATGAACAGCTGAGGGACCGATTCTGTAAGTTGGCTGTGTTTGGGGTCACGACAAAAAAGGTTGCAGCAAACCACAGGAGGCTTGTACAAAAGCATGTTGTAACTATAAGTGGGAGAAAACAGCATCACTTCCCCCTATCAATCTTCATTGTGTTGCAGGGTATTCATCCTTGGCCTGATTCAGCAGGCGTTGGCTGACAGCGTTTCGTTGTTAGTGCCTTTGGCGTTTATAATTTGGCAAATACTGGACCGGCTGAGCTGACTGCAGTTCACCAGCACAGAGCAAACTGAAGAGTCAGCTGCAGCCGGTGTAAGAGACATTCATACTAATGAGCGTTTGCTCTAGAAATTGAGTTGTAAGATTAAATGTCTCTCCAGCCAGTAAACCACAAAAAATACTCAACGTTTTCTACAGCAATGTATATAAAAGTATCATTTTTCAGATAAAAATATCCTAAATTTCAGATGTAAACTAAAGGACAACTACTTCTTGAGAAAATCTGATGGTCAGTTTCTAATCAGAATTTAGAAAATCTGGGAGATTTATGATGAAAGACTCTGGCACACATTGGATACATCATTCCTTCTGTGTCGCTATGAGGACTGACTAGGGATCCATGTAAGCATCCTCATCTCGGTGAAGTATTTCACCCTGAGCGGAGATGGAAAAGATGCACAAAACCCATCTCATGTCTGGAATTTTCCCAGTCATAAGACTGTCTACGAAGGCAATCACCTCAATATAAACTTCGAAGAACTGCTTATTTTATCTGAAAGGTATATATATATCACTAATGGGCCTACATATAACATTTTCACTCCACCTCCAATCTTCTCCAAGCTGCAAGCTGAATTCCTCACTTATTAGAAGAAGAGGAGGTCACTTGGGCACTTGAGAAAATCACAGCTTTTCTCATCTGGTCTGAATCCACCCAGTTGGTGTATCAGTAAACACTGCTGCTCAGCAGTCCCTGTGTTTATGCCCTGGTTCTATTGGACTTCTGTGTACTAAAGGCCACCATTACAGCTGGCATGGTGGGCATCTCAGCTGAGCAGTGAGCAAACAGGCAGGCTGAAGCAGCCTGCTGGTCAATACCACTCCATCAGCACCCTCATTTTCAGCGGTCAACACAACATAGGAGTTGGACTTGATGCTACGGATCCCTTCCAACTTGGGATATTCTATGACTCTGTGAACAGGGTTATCTGTGCCATTTTCCTAAATAACAGTTAAAACAGTTTCAAAGGAGAAAACGTACCAAATTTGACGAACAGCACACCGGTCGTAGAAACAGTCTTCCTGCCGTTAGTTGCAACGCACTGGAAGTAGCCGGTGTCGGTAGTGTCGAGGTTCCTTATTCGCAGCCGTGAGCCATAGCTGGTTGCACGGAAGGAGATGCGCCGCGGCTCCTGGACCACGGGCGCGTCGTTCTTCAGCCAGCGCACGGTGGGCGGGGGATTGCCGGACACCTTGCAGTGCAGCTCTGCGGTCTGCCCGAGAGTGGTGGTGATGTTGTTCATCGGCTCGTCGAGCGTCAAGAAGTAATCTGTGGGGCAAAAAGAAGCAAGGTGAATGAAGGAATCCAGCGCGGGAAACATTATCTGGAAGAAATCTTGGTCCTGTCTTTGAAAGGGGGACAATGGAAGTGGCTCTCAGGTTTAGCCAAAAACTCTCCTTCTTGTTAGTTTGTGTTTCGGGGCCACTGTGGGTTCCACATAGTTTGGCGCAGTAAAAGAAGGAGCACATTTAGCAGTTTCCATTGCACTGCATTCACGTGGCTTTTCTCAAAAGCTTCTTTTCCTGTGTGCATCCGTAGATATTCTCTGCTTTCTCAACATCATCCTATTTGCCTTCATTCAACACAGAAGGAAGAGGTAATGCCTCTCCTCTGCTTCATTTAATTTTCCTTTTCGCTGCCCAGTAAATGCAGAAATACCCATTGTAAATTCGGTCGCTTGTTTTATTATTCGTGCCTCGCACATCTGCCCCTGCTCATATGTACCAAAACATGGAAGGAGCCACTCAGCAATGAGGATCTCAGAGCCATTTTTAATCCAGTTGCAGAGCAGCGCAGACAGTAACCACGTTGTGAATGATTCTGCACGCACTGAGCGCACAGATGAAGGAACGGGGATCATATCTGCGAGACGAAGGCTTTCTTCTCAGTCCATGTTTCCTCTGCGAAGGGCTCTGAAGTTTAATCTGCAATAGGTCTCATGATAGGTGCAAGCAGAAGATCAAGAGTTCTTTCATTTTGTTAAGACAGGGAATGTTAAATCAAAATTTCACAAAATTAATCTCTTCTAATCCATTCATGAGCATTGCCTTCTCCTGTCAAGTGCTATTTCATTCTGCATCGGTCAGGAAGAAGGCCATTTCTAGTTAACTGTACTCAGCATTTAATTAAATCCTTTAAAGGCAGAGGGCGAGATGGATTGGGTTCGGGGAATGGAATACGCGGACTTTCATCTCGGTGTCACAGGTTCAAACCCAACGTGGTCATTAGTGGGCAGAGCCCATTAGCAGCGCTGGCTGTCTCAGCAGGGCAGCCAGGCAGTGGGAAACCTGGAGCCCTGCTGCTGCGCTCTGCCAGCGGGCCTGGGAGCTCGATGAAGCCCATCAGTGAGTGATCTTGTGCTGTGCTGCTTGAGCAGCCACGGTCGGCTGCATCTACTGTTACCTGCAGCAGCAAGCCTGCCTGAAATTAGGAGAAAGATCTCCAGCACCCAATAAAAACAGCTTAGCTAAGTACCTTGCCTAACTAATCCACTTCCCTAATTACTTATTTTAATCATGTCTTCACCAGCTACTCCCTTCATTATGTCTTGTGAGTATCAGTATCTCTCCCCTTTGTATTTAATCTCCTTAGCGTGTGAGTTCTTACCCTGGATTTGCATAGCACTGTGTGCAGCACATCCCTGTTCTGCCGAGGAGCTGTTAGGATAAGCACTATGCACAAAGGAGCTGCCCACACAGCTCTCTCTTCCACTGATTAAGTTTGTTAATGCAGATATGAAACTGTGCAAAGTCGTTCTGCTACCCGTGCTCCTATGGACCTGGGGAGCTAAAACAGTGTCTGGTGTCAAAGGAGCCGAGTGGTGAAGGCAGACAATGGGCTCAGTGTCCCACCTGGGTGTCAGGCTGCTCGTTAGCTCTCCAGAGCCACTTCTGCACGACTGAAAACATTTCTGACTCACACCTTCATAACCTCACTGGGAGCCACCATCTAAATCAGCGCACACATTCTTGGGCTCTCCCCACAATCTGTGCTTAACAGAATCACACTAATCACATGGAAGTGGATAACCACGCTTAACGATCCAATACATTTCTGCACCACAGTCCTTTGTATAACTCCTGGTGACGTTTCACAGACAGTGGTTCAGACATCTTTAGTGCCATACAGACAGAAAACAGAATGGCCTCAGTCCTGTGATGGTTTTGCTGACAACCAACAGTAAATAGAGTATTTTAGAGGTCCTGGAGTATGCAGAAGGAGCATAATAATAATGATGTTGGGTAGAATACCAAAGACAGGAGGAGGATTTCAAAGTACCAGTGCCAACAGTGAGGCAATGGGGAAATATGGCCATTACAGCAAGAGCTATGGGGCAGCTTCTCTGCAGGTACCCACAGAAGCAGCCCCCGGTGCCAGGAGCTTCCCACTCTTCCCCAAGCTTTCTTGCCCTTCTCTGCAAACTGTTACAGGAACTCTAAAACAAAATGCATCCGCTAAATTCAGCTTAGCTTAGTCCTTCAATCCATGCAATTTGCATCCAAATCTTACATCAGCTCAGGCAGCAGACCGTAAGGAACCTGAGATGAGATGTGAGCGGGGAAAGTTCCAGGCAGCTGGAATCTTCACGGGAAGTTTCTCATGGGTAGAGCACTTCTGTAACTGACAATGAGCTGAGGGTCCAACAGCGCTTCCAAACCATGCTGGGTTTGGGAACCTGAAGTGTACCGGACTATGGGAATGGATGAGTGCCACCCACTGCTGCCCTCACCTAGCACGGCGCGGCCAAAGGGAAGCCCGATTCCATTTCTGCCCTTTGAATCTAACCCTCACCTGCCAAAGCCCAACAAATCCCCAAAGCTACCGTCACCATCCTCTCCCTAAGGACAACTAACAACAAAACAACTCCTCGGGTTTCTGTCCAGCCACTCCCTGGTGCCATCAGCTCTAACGCTGTCTCCTTCAGGACAGAAGGGGCCAAGAAAAACAGGGGCAGATCCTCCTCCTGGGGGTAAGCAGGGCTGTCGCCCCAAGCTGACTCTCTCTCCACCCAAAAGAATAATTTCTTAGAAACATGATGGTTCTTATGCACAAGTTAACGACAGTCAAGCGGCCATTGGAAAGTGTGAGTCCTTGTGCTGGCTCCGAGCAGCGCTGGGTGAATCACTTCGGCTGGGATTTTCAGAAGAGCCGAAGGGAAGCAGACACCCAAAGCCAATCAAAGCTCACACGGGATTTGTGCAACTAAGTCCTTTTAAAAACAGCCTTAAACCTTTTGGCTCGATTTCCCCAGCTATAAAGTGAGGATAATAATCCCTCTTACATCATGGGGAGGCTGCTATGTACATTAATGAGATAATGCTCGT
>JANHGO010003939.1:0-26003 GCA_024606505.1 Aquila spilogaster | reverse complement strand
TTTCTCTCCGTCACATCCAGATAAATGCTGGCAATCTTTACTCCTCAAGCCTATAAGCTGTTTTTCATTTTTGATATTACAAAGTCTATATAATATGTGTGTGAGAAAGAATATGATTTAAGAGTAGTGTAATACTTTAAAAATGCATTAATATATAATAACTTCTCCTACTTAATCCAAGACATTTTTTAAATTAAAAATACATCAAATAAAAATCTATGGGACTCTTGTCCAAAATGACTCAAACCACACAATAAATCCATCACAAAACTATCTTTGTGTGGTGGAATCATGAAATGACTCTGTCACATGCATATATAATTGCACATTTCAACCTTTTGAGGAATAGTGAAATATGTTGAAAATGAACTTACTACATAATTTTGAGAAACTGCGGTTCTATTGGTCTAAACAGAAAGTGTAGCAAAATACTTGCAACTAAATATATTAAAATTAAGCATCAAGCCATTAAGTACAGAAATTAAAGTAAAGCTATGAAAGCATCTAAGGGGAAGATAAATTATTTCTTAAAAACCCAACAGCATAAAGGTATACTTCAAAGTATTTTCCAGTTGTGCTTCTTGACCTGTGTTTGAACACTCTGTTGCCTGTCTTCCTCGGTTCCTGGGAATCCTCCCTTCCTACAGCTGGCTGATATCTAACTCTGATTAAAACTAGATGAATTCTTGTCCTAGGTCAGACCAAAGACTCAGACAGCCCAGCATGCTGCCTTTGGCCATGGCCAAAAATGAATGCCTCCAAAAAGCATGAAGATCGGAGTATCCGTATAGTAATACTTTGCCAAATGTGCACTAACTTCGTGCTCGGGAATCTCCAAAGCAAGAGCTGATGGCTGGGGGTTTACCAATACCCAAGAGATTTCACTTTTACTTGCCCAAATCATGCCAGAATAGTCCAGCGCTCCATGTCACCACCAAGATGCATCTTCCTCTGCCTCAAGCCCCACCACAGATCTTCGGTCACAATCTACACGCTACTCTTTGAGGTAAAAGAAGGGGGAGAAAGCTGAGCTCTCCTGGTACCCCAGTGATACTTCAAAAGCACGAGAAGAAAACGCAGCATCAATTAACTTTATTTAAGACTCAAAAAGTCACCCAGATTCTTCAAGCAGAGCACTTTTTCAGCAACTATAATATTTAAGTAAGGAGAAATTATCTCAGCTAGTAAGAAGTGATTAGTTCTGGAAATATGTGTAGTTAGGCCAGAAATAAAAAGTTTAAACGTTATCTGGGAATCAGGAGGACAGACTGGGAGGTGCTTTAATTGCACAGATGGAGCACACTTGAGGCCAAGAAATCAAGTTACAACTGATTTTTAAAAGTTGAATTATTCACCTCTTAAAAGCTTCTCACTAGAGTCTGCTTTTTCATTTTTCTTTTCATTATCACACGTGAACAAGAGATTAAATAACGGTGAAATTAACTGAGCTTAAAACAATTTTCTGGAGCAGGACTGCACACAGATAAAAACCATATAGCCTGAAAGGCCAACTTTAATTATTTTCTACTCTTGGGCTTAAAAGAACCACAGCACAAGACAACAATCTCTTCACCTGGCAGTAATAAACATATAAAAACAGATTAAGACAATTCCCTTCCAAAATTTTCTGGCTAGACCACAGTAAATATCCAAAGAGAAGGAAGGTCTGCCTAGAGATGTCTGTGCAGATTGCATAGTTGCTTATTTGATTTACAAAGTATTCAAAGAGATTTAACACTTCACAACAGTTAGACGTAAGTATGGTTGAAAGTTAATTTTTTTAACCCTGACAGAGGTTTTTATTCATTTTTACCTCCAGACCTGAGCCTATCCTTCAGGCAGGGCTTTGCCCCCTCACCCTGCACTCACAGAGCCAGAAGGACGTCAGAGAAAGGTCGTCCACCTCCAAGAAGGATGAATGCTGGATGTAAAAAGCCTAAAAACCCAGTGTTAATGTCACAGGTGTTCTTAGCGCAAGCTATTAACATCAAAGATGTTTAAAAGAAAATGGTTTAGAGATTGAAATATTGAGACGTTTTGATTAAGGTTAAGTGGAGAACTCCAGGACTGGCATCTCAGGTTATATATTTCCTACATATTTGAAAGGTCACATCAGTAGTATCAGATGTTTTAAAATTTGCATATACACAACACTGAAATACATTCGTTCGTTAGAAAGGACTAGATTACCGAGGGCACTGGAAATTAGATGCCTGCTCAAAATACAGCTTGCTGCAGTCCACTGCCCTGACCTTCCACCATCCGTAGCTGCTCCATTTGGGGGTATTAGAGGATACGTCCCCACCGACTGCTCTCAGTGCCCGTGGATCAGATGTCCAAGAGTTTGTTCTGTCCGTTTTTCAGTCTAACTGGCAGATATAATCTACCTCCACGATTTCCCAAGGCAGCAAGGTCTAGATGTTCACCACTTGCTGTATAACTCATTTATTTCATCTGGTTTATGCTGGTCTCCCACTAGATTCATTAAATTGCCCCCCTGCTTCTAGTATGGAAGGATTGATGGAAGAACAGCTCTGCTCAGCCATGTATTTACTGAGACTTGTAAAGAGTCTCTATAAAAATGGCAGATTAAAAGTCAAAGTTCATACTTTAGAAATTAACGCTTTGGAGAGGGGCTGTTGTACACATGGGACTCACAAAGCCATACACCCCAAAATCACTGCAGCTCACTTTCTTTAAGCAAAAAGTCTCCACCTCTGGAGAATCACACAGTATTTTTTCCGAGTAAAACTGTACGCTTGCACCTTACACTGGGATTCAATGATAATTCAAACAATAACACATTTTTTTCTAGCCAAATGTGGGAAGGATGTATGTGTATATTGCTTTTCTCCCAAGTATCTTCTGGTACACTACTACTTGAAATGCTCTTTTATAAGGAACACAGCTTAGATATTTTCATACCCATTAGCGATGGCTAACTGTGGAAATCCACATAAATTTAACAAGAGTACAACACAGTTGGCTATTTTTAAAGCTGGAATATTTTATACTGGGGTCTTTTACCACATTAAAACACAATGAAAGCTAGGCAGCTAATTATCTAAGAGGTAACAAAACTTTTAAACTACACACAGATGTTGAGCTGCACTAAAAGGACAATTATTTGCCAAAATCACTGCCAAATTAAAGTTCCTATTTGGAAACTTTCACACACTTGTGTTTGGTGCAGCTGCAGCTGTTTAATTGCACATAAATTTTGTTTTCCCCTTTCCGATTGTTATTCAAATGACATTAAAGAGCAATTACAGCAGAATGACAATAACTAGTCCGTTAAAAGTTCAAATTGTAGAAGATCTGTTTTAATTTCAATTCAATAAAGTATTAGAACAGTAAAATAAATGGACCTCTCTGTATGCACATAAATGTTCTTTTCCTTTATACACGCAGGTATGTAATCAATATACGTTATCTATTGTATGGGCGTCGGGTGTAACCGTCAGCCCTGGCTGCTGTAATTGTAAGCTTTTGGGTTGGTGCTCATCTGCAGATGCGGAAAGAAACAGGCATTTTGGGGGAGCAATTTATTTGATCAGTGACTTCCAGATCGCATGAGACAAGCAGTGGCCATGGTGCCACTTGCACAGACTATAGGGGCATCGGGGGCGGCTGTTGCAGGCACCTATAGACAGCCAGGTAACTCCCATGCGATTTTGGACCCTGATTTTGCCAGGGCCTGACCTCAGCGGGTATATACCTGGTACGGATGCTGAGCCTCACACATCTGATTACCAGGCATTTCATTTAGCTGACTGTACAAATCTTGAGACCACAAACCTCTGCAGACTTCATCATTTCGGTATTTATACTGCACCTAAATACTCCCAATGGATTTGATTACCTCTTGTACAAAAACCGCTCTTTCAAATTTGGCCTTGGAAATAGATCTGGAGGATACAAATCAGCGCGACTGAACCAGAAGAACGGACACCACCGAAACGTGTGCCGGTGTAGCACCGCTTACGTCCCTAAGGGTTCTCCTTATCAAACTGGGCAAATAAAACAGTACTGCGTATTGTAGACCTAATGGATTTATGAGATTTTCAGCTGTGCATCAACATCAGTGTGAGAATTTCTACCAACGAGACGGCAATATATGTGTTTTCACCATACAAATATTTGCTATGTATTGTTCTTTACCCTTGGTAAGTGGAAATGAGGAACTCATTTACCAATGTTTAATATTTGCATGACAAAGTTATGTTTCAAAACTGCAGTTTCTTATTACACGTATCTAGAAAAATCAAGATAAGTAAGTAGCTACCTTCTTAAATTTAGGAAATAAAGTAACCCTTCTAAGATAAGAACAGTTAATAGGGACAATAGTTTTAAACCACTTATATTAAAGTTGGGAGAAGACTTGTTAAGAAGAACCACGTATTTCTCTACACAGCAATCTGAAGTCAAAATCATTATTAACATACCAAGACAAAATTATTTGAACTTCTGACAAATACAAAATTTCTAAAGGTAATTTAAGCAGTGAAAATGTCATCTATAGCATATTTGGTTATTTAACTAGAAAAAAAACCTAAAATTTGATTTTAAGTAAAGTCTGTATAGGAAAAAATTTTTTTTTACAGTTTTTCTATTTTTATTAGAAAACTATACTTTCCTAAAAAGAAAAACGGCTGACTTGTCTTTAAGTCAAACTCAGCCATTTCTACTTTCAGTCTTCTACCTCTTATGTCTCCCTGCCCCAAATGCAAAAATGACTCCCAATTAAAAAAGATGAAGGAATGACAACTTCATATTAGATAGCAGAGACACTGAGCAGCATTACCTGTGTAATCCAGCATATTTATGAAGAACATGCTATTTATCACCTGCTATTCATACAACAAAGTAAAAAAAAAAAAAAACCACACCCAAATGCTGGGCTTCTTCAGTCCAGGAAAATTAGCTATTTTTAGTAATGTTGCCTGGAGAAAAAAAATTTTGCCTTAGCAAGACCAACTCCTTCCCACCTTACCTGTAAATCTCTAACCTAGAGATTTACACATCCTTAGACATGCAAATACTTATAAATTGCATCATTAAAATGACTGGATTAATCACATCCGTATGGGTGAAAACTATACATTAAGTATCCCAAATCAAATGCCCCAGTCTCCAATTTCTTAAATCATTATCTCCACCACTTATGTTGAATCGTTAAGGAGAGATTTCCTTTTTCTTGGCCAAAGGGAATCAATCCCTCAGCAGCACAGCTACGAGCTCTCGTTGTCTGCAATATGCTATGGTCTACTTTCCCCAATCATATTCAGATGAATTATCGTTTTTTAAATTGAAATGCTTTAAGAATAATTTTTTCAGACTCGGCATAAGTTAGGCAGTATTCCGGTCCCTGAGAAATACTCTGAGCCTGCAGATAGCAAATCATTAAAATTTTGAAGACTCAGTAAAAATGGAATCAGAAGATCTATCAGACGAAAATTGGTCAATCTAGTCCACATCCTGACTCTGGAAGTTGTCCAAGCACCTGATGTTTGAAAAGCAAATTTTCTGCAAGTAAGGAAAAAATATATTTATTTCTGACTCGCATTGTCAGTTCTCCTCATACCATGAAATCGGAGGGTTTTATCACTCCTAAAATTTTCATTTACATACACTGTTTAATTACTCAATTATTTAATTATAAATTCTAGTCTATTCTATTCTAAACAGGCACCCATGAAGCAGTTACATTTTAAGTACAGTCCTTTCCAAGACTGGGCATCAATGCTTTTAGCAATGCTAATAACTAATCACCTCAAACCCTTCCATCCCTTAGTAAATATGCACGTACAACCAACCAAATTTGGATTTTTTTTTTTTCCCAACCACTGCAGAATCTCTCATGATCAGAGCTACCAACTCTATTTGGTACTGTGTTGTTAAGTATCAGATACCTGTACTTAAGAGGAATTGTCCTTCAGGAGCTACAAACTGTTTCCTACAAGCAGAGCAGGCAGCTATATGGAAGCAGGTATTCAGAAAATCAAGAATTACCTGCAAGTCCTGGGCTTCATAAAAAAAGCCCATCTGATCTTGAATTTATCTTGAAGAAACTGGGTACCAACTGTTATTTTCCCTGGGCAGCCAATAAAAGATATAACATCCTTCAAAAGCACTTCTTGCCCATTTCTGAAGCTAAAAAATTATTTAGTTTCTTCTTGTGAGAGGGCACTGAGAGGGGATACAGAAGGGCAAAATGAAAAGAGTTGTGAAAAGAGAATATCTCATTTCTATCAGCTCTAGGAATCCTATCTGTGGCCTTGAGATGATGTCAGAGGAGGAGTCAAAGCAAGGAAAATGTTCCTTCTCCTGCGCAAACCTGCCTTTCTGGGTATTCTCTAAGTAATGAATTGAACCAAGATTAAGATCTAAATTGCTTTCTCTTTTGAGATTCCAGAAATGTGAGTGATATACCAAGAAGCTTTAGAAGTCCCAGCCCAAAACAAGTCAGATCTTTCATGATAAGCACATCCCTCAAAGAACAAAGCAAGCATCAGCTCTTTTTTATATATTATGAAATATTATAAACTAGAAGATCCTTTTGTGAGTACCGATGTAAACAGAGATCTTCCTTTGCTGTTTGCTCCTCTGTTTCAGAGCTTGAAGAGATACACATATCACTTCCTTTCCCTCATAAATCAGAGATGCCAAATTTTAGGATTTCTATACAGCAAATTCATCTATACCTTTAGTAGCATTGCTCCAGGAAAAAAAAATAATCTGATTTTATAATGAAGTGTGGTCATTAACAACTGTTAATTCATGAGCTAGCTTCAAAACGTGTCTGTGGAGATACAAGTAGAGAAGAGACTATGCAATAAGTAAAAGACTGTGATTTCATGGGAATCTTGAGTTTGCGCACCAAGAGGTCCAGCAGCTCTCGAAAGAGCACCATCTCGGTGCCACCAGCTAAAAAAACCAAAACCTGTTTTGAAGCATAATCCCCTGAAATAAGGGTGCAAGAACTTCCTTTACTGGGAAGGAGGAAGAAATGCTGAGGTTTTACAACTATTACTGGATCTGAAAAAAGAGGACAGCTCTCTACCAGAACTGATTTTCTCCTCCCTTCTCTCATTTTTCCAGGGTTATCACAGATATGACTTCTAAACGGCAATGTGCCTTACATAATGACTTGCTAAATATCTCATATATCCATTGCCAGCAGAGTTATCATCTAAAGCGGAGTTATGATCTAAATCTAATAAACAGGAAAGCAGCACGGAGAAAATAAGGAAAATAATATGAAACCAGAAATTATGAAAAAAAAATACTTTGATGAATGACTAACCATCTCTCTGAAGTTGCTTACAATATTTACATATGAAAAGAGGATTGCACACAGTTTCCGAAGTCCATGTGTTATAAGCTCTGATGTTATATCCATCTCCCATAAGAACTAATTGAAGGATGGAAGCATTTGCCCTGAGGTACTCGATGGGAGATAAAAGGGTAGTCAAAATACAGATGGGGCTACAATGGTTATGGCTAGTGAAAATAATGCCAAACGTCCAGCAGACAAGTACATCCAATATGTAGACTCAGTTATAGAGAGCAGCTTTCAGTGCCAGGGCATGAAGGTACCACACCCTAGAAGAGAAAGTTCATTTTATAGAGAGCGTTTATTTTAAAAATTAAATAAATGGGTTTGGGGAAATGCTGGAAAGCAAACAGAATGGCCATTCAAAAACTTTGCGATCAATGAACCATTCTTCAGACGTCTGTTGCTTTAAACTGACACATTTTTCTGAAATAAAAGCCAGGCTAACTAAGACAGGTTTGGATAACTGATGGTTTAGACCTCCAGGATTTCTTCAGAAAAATCACACACGACCACCAAAAAACCATAACTGATTCTTTGTGTGCCTCCTGACATTAAAAATATACTTTCTGCTAAAAAGGCTCAGCTAACATTAGCATTTGTTTCCACTCCATTTTATCATGCTCTCTGCCATGCTGTTTGGAGGAGAATGATATATAACATTTTTCACAAACTGTCATACACTTGCAGATCAGTGGGTTAATGTATCAGCCTTTCACCTTTGGAAAGCACAGTTCAACAGCCTGAATTACTTTGGTAATAAATGCAGTATTGTCTTAGTTCAATACAGACTTGTGTTTGAAGAACTGTAACAAAATATTTTTATAACCTTGTGGAAAAGATAAGAAGTTGGCAATTCTCTTTTATGCCATAGATTTCCTCTGTAATCTCAAGAAAGCTAATTAAACCCAGCTTTTGAAAATAATTAGGTATCTAACACTCTGATTTTACTAAGTCTGGTTTAAATAAAACTACCTTCTTTGATAAAGTAAGCTATGATATGAAATAACTATAAATTATTTCCATAAATAGGTTCACAGCAGGTAAAATAGCTGATAGGCCAATAAAAATAAAATGTACATCTAGCTCAGGTAAGAGCTAAAAAATGGGCTTATTTTAGGAATAGGGAGAAAAAAACATTGTTAAAAATCAGATTTTCAACTTGAAACTAGTTTCCAGTTTTCAATAATAAAGGTGTGAAAAATAGAGCTTGTTAAAAAAAAAACAACAAACCCATACTGGGATACCTTACAATTGGCGAAGAGTTAGTTGGCAACCCTGTAACAGCTCTATCTGGCAATCATTTTGCTCACGGATATGTATCACCATGGATTTTAACTTCAGATTCACCCATGACTATATATACTGTAGAGCACAGTGGTCAATGTAATCTTTATAACCAGTATGTTTAAGGGATTTACAATATCATAACATCCATCCTTCCCAAAAGTGGATGGATTTTTAACTTAATATTGATGTTTTTAAGACCTCAGAGCCCTAGGCAGGATACATTGTTTCTTAAAAGAAAGGAAAAGCCTTCTAAAACCAAACACACCGCAAACAAGCGCACAACCAGATAAGTTCCTGCTTTCGTACAACTAATGGGCATGTTAATTCTTTTACTGTAATAGGGATTATAAAAAACCCCTATTCTATTGATTTTAATGGTGCTGTCACTGTAGCAGAATAATACTTTTCCAGTATCGCTTTGCATTACTGCTTCAACCTCTGATGACAGATGAAAAGTACTGAATCTTAGCCAAAAGCTGAATATACCATTATCTCTTTTTGCACAGCTGCACAGACATATCCTAATACAGAGTGGTGCTTTCTACCATTTTGTTTAGGGCTTAAAAAAAATAATAATAATAAAAAAATCCCATATCCTAAAGGCAAAGACAACCTGAAACTTTGCTCAAAGAAGCATGAAAGCGCAATTCCTTTGCAAAATGTATGACTACCTTATAATGTCACATTACCATACTTAGAGTTAGTAATGGGCGGCTGAACTCTGAAATATTGTTTGGTTTTTATTCTCTGTTTGTTCCAGTCGGTTCAGCAAATTCCAGAAATGCGATAAATAAATGCGTAAAGGTTTATATTAACTCAGTCTAAGTTATAATGTAATTCAGATACTATTGGGAATAGAGGCACAAAAGCCTGAAAGGGACCTTTTGAGTCACTGACTCTAGTTTTCAACTACTATTCACACTTAATTCATATAAGCCCTTTTAAAAAACAGATCCCGCTCCACTTTAAAGTCAGCTTGGTGTCCAGACCCACTGTGTCTGTCAGAGCAATCGCTCACGGTCAGAAGCCTCCCAGCATCAAGCCTAAAAGCAGTAATTGACAGTTTATATCAATTTATTTCTTGTCCTAATACTGGCATTCAGCTGAAGTAACGCCTTGCACTCCCTACTTCTTTAATTTTCTGATATTCTTGCAGAGAGCAAACATATCCATGCTCTCAGCCCACATTTTGTTACGCTCCCAGCCACTCTGACCTTCTCAGGACACTCATGTCCATGGTTTCCCTCCATCATGTTAACAAATCTTCCCTGCCCTGTCCCGGTATGAATTCTTCATTCGTGAACGTGATGACAAGAGTGACACAGGATCTGAGATGAGACAAAAGCCTTATTCAATGACATTATGATTTCCCTCTCTTCAGTGGAAGTTTCTTACACTGGGCATCATACTTGACCTCTCTCATGGCTATATTTCATTAGGGGCTTGCAGTTAACCTGCAGTCACCTACCACAACCAGTATTTTCTCTTCCTTTGTCATTTGAACCAGCGGAATAATATGAACTGGGAAGAGCATCATTAAAAAAATATATAGTAGCAGTCTCTCAGTACAGATCCTTGCACTTCATGGTATGAAATTCGATACCATTTGTATTTTACCCATCCTCATCATCTTCCTCCCAGATATTCTGATCATTTACTATACACTGATAATTCTGTCCTAACCCACATTCTCAGCATATTTCATTCGACCAACCTTCCTGTAAGATCACTAATGAAAATATTAAATAAAATACATACCAAGACCAATTCACACATCACTAACAATCCTCTATCTGCCTTACCTTCCTCTACATGAAGTCCTCTGTCACACTCTCCGTTCTTTAAGTAATTCTCACCATCTCCAGTTTCACTAACAATTTCCTGAAGTGATGCTTATTAAGCACTTCAGTGAAGCCCAGACTGAGTAGAAGTATCAGTTACTTATTTTTAGTAACCTCAGACTATACTTTATGCCATTTCTATCTATTAGATCAGAAACTATTTCCTCAAAACACTTTCCAAAGGATGGAACAGGTTGGCAGCCCTTTTAATAAGCTTTGCTCCTCCTCTTAAAATTTTGGTTGCACACAAACTATTTTCCTATTAGTAATTGCTGTTTCTCTAGCCTCGTTGCCATTAGCCATCTTGTCCATCATTACCCTTTTGGGAAAGGCAAGGGAAGAGGTAACCTGGGGATAACCAGTTGCACTTAATCTCAACTTCATCCGGCATTAAGGCAGTCCCACTTCTACTTCCCCGCTTTTATTAACCTTTATCTATCACGTAAACTTTCTTTTGCAAGATTAAGTCAGCTTGACTTTTGCTTACTTTCTCTTAATTACTACACCTCTAAGATGCCACTTTGTCTTTTCTTGCTCTGGATTTCCCTGCTCAGTCTGTTTTTACATTCCTCGGAGGCTGCTCGTTCCCAATACCCTTCTAGATGTTGCTCTTCATCTCTGCCAGGCCAGAACACCTACGCTTTGGTTGAGGACATAAGGTAGGAGTAGTCTTTACAACTCTGACCTCCAGATATTCTACACCTCCGAACTGAAGTCCTCAAACACCTTGGCCCAGCTCACCTTGCCAAGCTGTTCTTTTAAAGTTTCTGAGCTGAAAACCTCACACTTGTGTTTTTTATTATCCTCAGGACCAGCAACACGACAGCGCAGATCCGCACCCATGCCCGCACGGACAGCGAGGGAGCATCCGTCTCCTGTCACGCTGCTGACCGCGTAACTCCATCAACCAGCTTCAGTCTTCTGCTTCCAGCCCTCTGCCCAAATATTTTCCAAAAGAGGAAACGTAGCAGAGGATGCCGTGTACATTTTTAACTCTGTTTGACACAGTCAGAAGTTAACACATTCTTCAGTTACCATTTCTTCACAACAGTTTTATTGCAGATATCCGTATAAGGTCTACTGGCAAAAACGACACAAAATGGAGCATTTAAAGCACTGGCTTGTATTTCCAACGCTGCTTCTGTCTCACTGAGAAAGGAACTAAATCAGTCTACCTGCAAAAGCAGGTGGTTGTAGTTACCTCTGTGGCTCCCAATGTACTACTAAATTCCATGCAAATATTACACAGTGATATCAGGAAGGCCAAAAGAAATTAAAGCATTGTGGGAGACCCTCACATAAGTTAAGGGTACGTGATCACTATTATAAATTGCAAGGGGACAGCCATCTCATTTTACTAATGAGGATAAAACAAGAATATTAACTTGAAGGTGGGATGTATCTTCTTTCATAGCAGTATTTTGCACTGCTGTAGCACAGCTGCTTGTAGGGGACTGCCACGGCACTTTGCTAAGACAGCAAAAAATATTTTCCACAAAACCCATGTGTAATCTGAGTACATGTTTTCTCTTTTTAGGTAGGCAGGGAGACTGCTGCCTAGGTATCAAATGGTGTACAGAACAAGGGGGAGCGTTTCATGTAAAAAAAGCCAAAAAATGCAGGATATATTAGCAGAAATGGAGAATGTATGGGAGAAAGCCTGAAAAGCAAGACTTTGATAAGTTCTTCAGTCTCCAGAGGATCTTTACTAAATACTAACTCAGCCTGGTAGAATTTGCTATTGGTACTATAAAGTACCAGTCGCAACACGAACAGTCCTCTGTGATATTTAAGTTGGGTTTGAGTAAGACGTCTCATACTAGCTCACCAAGACTGAAACTTTAGGTAAGGTTGTGTATATATATATATAAAACTGCTTAGTGCCAGAAAATAAATGTGTTAATACTGTGCCTAAAAGACAGCACTCCCATTTCCTCGGTTGTTCCAGTAATTTACTCCTGTGTTGCGTAACAAGAGAGTAAGAACTAAATTCACAGCCACAGAAGAAAGTACAGTGTTTGTCATGGTTTATCGATGGCAAGTCCTCCACGTATCTGTGTTCAGCCACCTGTCTTCAACAAATTATAGTACAACATAGGTGTATCCACACAGAACTGCTCCCAGGTTAGTAGGAATAAAATACCACCCAGTGACATTGTCTCTGAACCGGTCTAAGCACACAGTGTATTAAAATAAATTGGAACAATAGGCTCAAATTATATAAAAAAATCCCAACAAGCCTCCCGTTCTTTACTCTTATGTACAAGGACAGACAGGTTCCATTCCCATATGCATTTGTATAATTTTTTTCTGATCAAACCATTTTATTCCACTAAAAATGCTATCAATATTTCA
This sequence comes from Aquila spilogaster, assembly GCA_024606505.1. Classification (NCBI taxonomy): domain Eukaryota; kingdom Metazoa; phylum Chordata; class Aves; order Accipitriformes; family Accipitridae; genus Aquila; species Aquila spilogaster. The sequence continues at coordinate 13,181 of JANHGO010003939.1, read as the reverse complement.
GATAAATAGTCCTTTCTTTACACAATGAGTGGTTGTAGAGCTGAAAACTGTCAAAAAAACCCAAATGGTTACCACTGACCTAGTAGAACAGATTTAACCTTCTCCTTAGAACAAAAATTCATTTCTCCTATTAAAAAAGGTCTTACTTTTGTTGGTAATGCTGTTAGCAGCATCCTGCTATCCTTCGCAGCGCCCATCTAACCTGATCTTATTCCAGCATGACCAACTCAACAATCTAATTTTAAACCTTAGCAGGTGAAACATCGAACTGGGGGCACATCAAAACTCATCTGCAATGTAATATTTTCATATTCAAGAGACGTAATGACGAAATCCCGTTGCAGAGTGTGCAGTGAGGCTCCCCAGCTACAGGTGGCTGGGGGTGGGAAAGCGTTCCCCCTCCGCAGCCTTCCCAAACCCCAGAGCAGCTTTACCAAGATGCCACGTGCATGCGGTGCAGTGGTTATCCCAGAGCACGCACAAGCAGGAAGGATTTGGAGCTCAGTTTAGAAGCTCACGCTGGCCTCGTGGTTGCAAGTCTTCCTGCGGTATAATAAAAAAAGACACCAAAAAAAAAAAAAAAAAAAAAAAAAAGATACCATGCTGAATTCATCAACTGAGACATTCACAGGACAATATTTGTACTCCGAAGTATCTGAAAGCCAACTCTTCTGGAAGAGAAAACTGAGTCAGTCCTTTCCCATGGGCATTTTCCTATGGAAGTAGACTGGCAAAAAGTTAAGTCAGTCTACACGAAAAAGTGAAGTCAACCTGGGTTCTTTTGGGGTGATATGGTCATTACGTGAAAAGTTAGAGCAAGTGATGCACACTGCTACAGGCAGGAAGGGGAGGTAGATTAGACCGATGGGAAACCATAGCACGGATCAAATACTGAGTGAAAAAAGGTTGACGACAATTCCCCTCCCCCAGCTCAGAATGAGTGCATTCAGTATATTTTTATCCAACTATGTATCATGCTCTTTTGCTCCATCTGCTGGCTCTGCAACAGCAGGCAACGTATTCTACACCTACTATAATTACAATACCAATAAAAAAATGAATATAAAAATAATAGTGAAAAAATATTTATCAGAGTCTACCTCATGAACTTTTAACCACATATTGTCTTTGCATTTATAGATAGATGTCTAGTTGTCTTATCTTTTACTTAAATGAGTTTATTCTAGCTTTTGGGGTCATTTTCCCCCCCTATATACTGTGAGCCTAAAAACCTATTTTGTCACTTATACATTCAAGCAACCGAAAAATCTTACTATGAGTATGAAGAGTTTTCAGAGTTCAAACTCCTTTATTTCTCGATGATATAATGAAAAATGAAAAGTAGAAGGATTTTCTTACACCTTAGAAATCACAGTAAGTCTGTATATTCAAATAGATTATCTATATATAGACTTAGATGGATACAGGTGCTTATTTAATAAATCAAATTCTATTAAGGAAAAGGGTCTTTCCAGGGCGTTTCTATTACTCCCCTGGCGGGAATCATACTCCACTGTAGAATCAAGAACTGGGACTGGATGGGATCTAAAGAGGTCCTTAGTCCATCCACCACCTACAGTAACACCAAAAGTTACCCCTCTGAAAAACCTCTAAATGCCATCAGCTCCTGAAGCAACTTATTCCACAGTAATACCAGCGCTGAAACAAATTTGCTGAACAACTTAATCATTTTAAAGCTATAATTTAACACAATGTTCCACACTCAGAGACGGATAACACACGAACACATGCAGTGTGTTTCGGTGGCTGATAGTATATCATCTTTGGGCTTGCAGCAAACCCGAAGTACCCGATTTAGCACGTTAATGGAGCAACCTGCAGCCCTGGTGAGCAGAGGTCAAGTGTGTTATACTCTCCTGCCACCCGGAGCTTATGGCACAGGTTTAAGTAGGTTAAGATGCACAGTGGAAATTGTATACATTCTTTAAATACTATTCACGCTGGCGTAAAGGACGAAATAAATTAATTGCTATGCCGATAACTTTTTGGCTCTTCAAAGTTAAGCACATGCATAGCTAGTAAGTAGGGGATTTTTACTTTTTATTTAAGTCTTGCAATTTCATTTTTCAATTGTCAAAAGCACATACAAATTTGACTAAAAAGAAGCCTGGTACGGGTTGAGAATTCTGGTATTCTTGTGAAAGAGAGACATAGGGAGAATCTTCCAGTAATGCTCAAATCTTCTTTTTAAAGTAAGCATGAAGAAAAAAATATGAAAAAAAACCAAAGCTAGAGTTTAAAATCCATTCTGCAATAGGATCTTAACTCAGATAGTAAAAGTTTTATGATATCAAGTTCAATGTTATTCCAAAGTTAGTTCTCCTTGAAATTTGGGGCTTGTGGAATAAACCACTACAGACTTGCTCTGTTCAGAAATTCCTCCCATAGTATCTGATCCTTCTTACAGACAAGGAGCCAAGTTACTCGGTACTTTGGTTTGACAGGGTGCTGCCATTCATAACTTCTTAATGTTCAAATACTGCAAAAAGATGAAGCTTCTAATTTTGCATTCAGATCGTATTAGTTGATGCCTTTCTCAGGGGTAGGGGAACATACCTTGCATCCTCCGACAGAGCAGTTTAAGATGAGGAAGTTGCCAAACAACGTACAAAGAACATTAACGACATTTTTTTGGAAAGCGAAAACAAACATTCAATATTTCAAATTACACTATTAGATGATTGCACAACTCAAATCTCAAAGTATATGCAGACCACATGAGGTACCATATATCTATCTATGTGGCAGCTAAATAATAACAAGGGATGTCAACGTAAAGAGATCAGAATTGCATATCTATTGTCAGCTTAGTGTGATTTCTAAATAGACAAAAAAACCCTTGAATTTTATTTTTTAAAAGCCAGTACAGGGAGAAATATTACCTGACCTTAACAAATTTTTCTTCCACAGATTTTTTAATAATGTGCCTAATTTTACACTTTGACAGCTCCTGCGTTATTCATTTTAGGTCACACAAGAACACTGCAAACAGAACAATGTTCCAGAGGACTATATTGAATAACAGTCAAAACCGTGTTGTTTAGTGAGATAACAGAGTGCGGATACGGCAGCACAATAGCAGAATTTGCCTCTTTCAGAATTTGGCTCCCTCCAGACAAGCATTCTCCTAGCACCTCATCATGCAGCTACAGGTGTTCACGACACTAGCTGTAAATTAAATAATGAGTACTTAGGAAAAAAATTAAACGTGTGGGTTTGTTTTGATCTTTCTCTTAGAGTCACAGGGTAGCAGAGGGTCTGTGCTACCTACCGGACCCCTAGCAATTCTGCACAGGGAGAGGGAGGCGAGTGAGGAAAGGATGACAAATGCCAACTTTAAAAATATATATCAACAGTAAGAGTTAAATTCCAGTCTTCATTAAGCAGTTTCATGTCTGTCCCCTGTTCCTCAGTTTCTCATGTGGTAAAAAAAGCTCACAATACTTTCTATATCTTTAGAATATAATACTATATATGCGCTGCTTGCTAATTATTCGGTACTTTTATTTATGCACATCCCTAAAATACTTCTCCAGAGTTTCAGCTGATGGTAGTACAGATGTCTGTCTTTGAGAAGTCAGAGAGACAGCAATTATCTACAGGCTTAAATGAAGAGTAATGCATATAGATTCTATATTAATTAGTGACAAGTCATTTCTACAAGTAAAGATTTTTCCCTCTTCCCTGCAAATACTTATGCACTCATTTAAAACCCGAGTGCAACTGTGTAATACAACCAGCTTAAAACAATACGATTGAGCTTGATTAGAATACAAAACAACATGAAATTAATTTTTGCAGTACTGAAATCTAACACACGTTTCAGGGGAAACAAAGTAAAGCCATGAAGCACGACTCTTTCTCCTGGGCTTCAGTACTAATTGCTTGTGGACTTTGCAAGACGTTAGAAATGGCAGAAAACCACAGAGTCTTTTCTCAGTGGAAATCATAAGAAAAATATCGTTTCTTCTGACCACAACAATAAAGGCTTTTAAACACACAAAGTCGTCAAAAGACTTTCTAAGCAACTCAGAAGAAATCACTTCAGACAGGATTACTACTTTATATGTATATCCAAAGCCCTGCAGGCGTACTAGAGTCGTATTTGTTAATTCTGCGCTAGTCTGCTTTGACTTTACCACGGGGCTTTTGAAACATTAAAAGAAATGGTTGAAAACATAAAGCTTAAAGAAAACTCATATTGCCTTATACTGTAAATATCCTATATCAGGAATTGGGGATGCTTGATGTGCTTCCCTTTTTGTCTGGCAACGATCAGTCCAAACAATTTCTCTCCTTTTTCCTTTAACCCACTTCCAATTGCAGAACAGCTCACTGGAGAAGACTCACCGAAATGATGGAAAATCACTATAACTGCCACAGCCCAGGACCCTGCACATGATTGCACATGTGCATAAAGCTGTTCTTATGAAGATGATCAAATATGGATGTGTCGCGTTTAGAAAATCCAGCCCTTTACTTATTTATGAAAATCAGCACAGCCGATACACCCAGTGAAACTTTGTATTTTCCACTACAAAAGCCCAACCCTTTCTCTCAATGTCTCTAATGTCTGGACTATGGGAGAAAAGTTGTCATCCGCAGAGCGAGAGTAATGCATGAGTCGACGTTGGATATACCACTTACTTAACGTTGGCATCGCTCCCTCCCTGCTTCGGCTCTTGACCCTTCCCACCCTCCAGGCATGGCTGCAGCACAGATGTTAGCTTTTAGTGCAAACAAGGTCTAAAATTTCTTGTCCCAGATACAACTCAACTAACCCTCATCTGGAGTTGGCCTAACCCACAAAAAATACTCATCTTCTCATATGTTCATAGAGCAGCACTAATTGGCAGTCCTGAAGGACTCATCACCTACCGACTCTTCGGACAAGGACAGCCCTACCTTACCTGGCCAACCTCGCCACGTCTAACGCCTCGCTCCTGAGAGCAGGCACCTGCTTCTGAAGATTCAGATCATTTATAGAAAATATCAATGACACCACGGATTGACTCCTATCAAAGCACACGAGGTTTTATGTTCTCTCTTCTCCTATAGTCCAGTCTGAATTTGAACGGAAAATAAAACTATATGGATTATAATGATGATTTAAATCAGTCATTCCTGGTTTTATCAAACAAGAAGTATGCTTTTCCAACAAGGTTTATTTACAAATGGACATCTTTGTGTCTTTGAATTAAACATACCTTGCAGCCTGTCTTTAAAAGTATATAGATGCAGCCACCCATAAACACAGTTCGGCTTTATCCATATATTCAGTGTATTTATCCATGCGCAAAGGATATGACCAAAGAGCATTACTGGTCACACACATAACTAATGCATGAAGTAACTTAAGTAAAATAAACTTGTGGAAGGTTCTTATCAGTAAGTTATTTTGATAGCTTTTATAGAATAGAGGAAACAATCCTGGGAAGGTACTAAGGAAAGTTTTCTCAAGTCTAGCTGCAAAGCTGAAGGCTGTGAATGTCACCTTGCAAAACTGGCAAAAACTTCTCCTCCAGTATTGGGACATTTGATGCAGGAACGGAATCACTTTTAAGAAAATGGCTTGGTATGCTTAGACACAATGACTGTATTTTTCAAAATTGACTACTGCTTGGGCCTGGAAGTGATGATAAACCATCCTCTGAAAAATCACATACTTTCATGTTCTCACACAAACATAAAAGGTACCGAAAATTTCCAGTTCATTTTTAAAGCATTGGCCCAGAGGTACATTTTGGAGCTATGAATACACCATTCCCCTCCCAGCCTGAAATGCTGTTTAATTGAGTTAATAAGTAGTCTACTTCTCAAGTAATTTTAAAACAAAATATACTTTTCTGTACTTTTCAGGATTTTCAGGTTTTCTAATGAACAGCATAGTAACAAAGTACTTTCATATCCTAATGTTTTCTCCCTTGATTTCACTGCACATCAGACGTCCCACCGTTCCAGTCCATCTGACAATATACCTGTTGTTCCCAGTACAACTGTTGAAGTGACTAACAAAGGTCTGCTGTTCACATTTCAGTTTAAAATGCCACATTCAGTATATCCTGAAATAGTTTGTTCTGATTTCAGAAGAAAAATATGTTATTCAGGGCATACTGCAAAAAGAAATCATCACAGCATTATAAGCATCAATTTTCTCTCAAAAAACAATGTTCACTTTCTCACCTATGTACAGAGATACGCACTATAAAAGTTCTGCAATTTAGAAAGTCCACAGGAAAATAAAATTCAAAATCTGTACTTTACTAGGACCCAACTAGTTTTCCCACAATAACCTGTATACAACAAAATATACTCATACACTATCTATGCAAATGAGAAGCTTGCCTGGGCAATGAAGCTTAAACGACACCTAAACATACAACGATGAAGCATACAGTGATTTAAACATCATCAGCAGTGGAAGTATGGAGCTAAATTAACGGGCTCCCCTTTGAAAATTGAACTCATTACGAAACCTCGGTTAGAGAACAACTTGACTGCAGCCTACCTGACCATACCTCAAACCTTTTGTGTAAGCGTAAGCGGAAAAGATAAATCCTGGTATATGTAGAATAATACCCTGATTATTTATTAGAATGTGCTTCTCCCTATACAAATGTGTTAGATCCATATTAGGTTCGTTCCTATTAGGTAAAACTAATTTATTTGGTATAAGGCAAATAGAAAAAAACCAAGACCATTTTCAAATTGCCTAAGGTCACTTCATGGGCAAAACAATGTATTTAAACTGCAGAGATGACAACATGCTTAATATGACTACATAGAAATTGCTTCCTTGATGACAATACATTAAAATCCTCATTGAATATTCATAGAATTTTTGACAAGATTGAGTGACACGTAATCCCAGCCCCAGCGAGCACCGACTTGATAGTCTCACTGTGCGAGGATGGATGCCACACCAGCCAGGTCATCTTTGTTCCTCCCAGGGCCAGGAACAGCTGTACAAAACATCCCCGTTTCCAGTTTTTAATATCACGTCAGGCTGACACAAATAGAAGAGAAGGAGATAGAACTTACAAAGCTCCTCTGTATATCGGATGCCAGGGTGAGGATGAGCCTTTATCACAACTGTACAATAAGTGAGTGGAAGAGCTGTAATTTCCTTATAGCGTGGCAACGGAAAATTAGAGAAATAGGAAAGAAAAATCCGTTGAGTGACTTTCACTTACTAAGTTATGACCTCTGCGTGATAAATAGGTAAGCAGAGTTTAAATGATGTAAAATATGTCAATTCAGAATGCATTAGGATGCCATTAACAGACAGTAGCTTAGACATCAGGAAAATATTAAGATGGATAGATCACTTAGCAACAATAGGACAAAGAAGGTTTTAATAAAGGCAATGCAAGACAATGCGATACTAATACCACTGACGATCCGGAGTGCCTTTTTTTTTTTTGTTGGATGTCTACCAATGTGATAAAAAACAATTATCATTGAGACAAACAAGGGTAGACAATTGAAAAACATTGAAGCCAAAGCCTTGTTTATTAATCAAGAAAGAAACTTGACTGCTAAATTCTGTACCGATAATGGAAAGTGATTAATACCGTATTTCAATCCTAGGATAAAACTGTTCCATAATTTTGTAACTGCAAGAGTGATACATAACATATTCCCTATGCCATCACTCCCATGTCAGGCAATGTTTATGACAACTTAGTCTGATAAGATTTCTGGATGACCTAAGGCCAGAGTGGCAAAGCACTTGTTTGCATCATGACACTTCCCTGCTACCTGTATCCTGCTGGACATCAGGCCATGAAGCAATTGATGAAAGAGATGCAACAAACTTGTGAAACTGTACTGCTCCTCTTAGGAGTTTATAAAAGACAATGAATTATATGTAATTGTCTCACAAGGTAACTTTAAAGTGATGCACTTTTGTTTGCTTTTTACACTTGGAAACAAATGAAATTTTAAAATACTCACAGAAATATCAGCCTGGAATGGGGGAGTGTAAGGAAGACATACATGTATAATACTGCACAATAACAAAAATGAAAAATAAAACTCAAATAATTAATTTTATCTTGTTATTTTCTTGTACTCCCCAGGCTGACATCTTTGCAACAGCTCCAGCCACACAGTTAGCCTGGCACACACAAAACTCATTTTTATTGTCATTCCAGATCACTACCATTTACCTTTGATTTTTACACTACTGCCTATTCCCATAAGCTTCTCATCAAAATTTCGTATCTACAGCTAATACGGGGGCGTTTGCACTAAAGACATAGGAGAGCCCAGCAATGCCCCTTAAACCCATCACTTCTAAGTACATGGACATGACATGTAACAGTTCAGAGACTACTCTTGAATCTGTCTTTCCAATCTACCAGCCCCTTTCACTGTCAGTCAGCCTGATGATGTGAGTATGTATGAGAGTTATGTTCGAGGATATTATAACTTCTCCAGCACGAACACTTAAAAAAACCCAAATAAACAAAAAAAAACCCCAAAACACTACTCTTTCTGCTTGGAAAATTTTAACATTCATAGAAAAAAAAAAAATCATTTGTGACACAGGAGGTTTTGTGAGGCCAAAGCTCTGCCTTGTTTGAATAGGCAATAACATCAGCAAAAACAATCAGGGCAAACATTTTGGACGTGGAGCTGTACAGCACAGCTGGCTGCAGCTGCAGCACCAAAGCCTGCCACGTACCCCCACGGAGCCAGGCAGCGGGGACGGAAAGAGGGCAAAGCCTCAGGGGCCACAACCCGGCTGATAAATCCACTCCTCATTTTCAATTACTTTGTTCTAAGTAACTTTTTAAACGAAGAAGAAAATCTTCATTTGCCAAACCCTGAGCTACAAGTGACAGGCAGAGCCCAAATACAGCAGCTTTTTTTTTAATTTTTTTTTTTAAACCACTTACATGACAACTGTAAGTGCAGACACCCGATAGTACGGATAATGACAGTAACACGCTGCTCTAAGCCATGCACCTTTCGCAGACAAGCTTTTGCTTTCATTTGCTACACAATCCTGCTCAATGCCTCACATGGCTGCGAATAAATAACCCATTTTAGGGAAATAGCTCCATGATAAAGGTAAAGAAGGGACTGCTGCACTCCTGTAGACCACAGAGCTCGTTCCTCTGTTGCCAACTTCCTTTTAATAATTCATCTCCCACATCCCAGTCTCAATTCCCACAGACAGCATCCTTCTGAAGAGGGGCATTTACTGCATCGCAACTGCACTGCTGGGGGGTCACACTGTGCGGGAGCAGAGTTTTGCCATCAGCCTCCGTTCCTCGTATACTTTGAAAGCAGAAATACGTTCATCAGCTTAAAGAAAAAAACAGATTTTGAACTGCGTGAGGAAATATTTTTGACAAAAATTATAACCTTGCCTATGATACAGCATCTTGGACAACTGCTGCCTGGGACCTGTCTTGGGGCAGGCTCACCCGTGGGCAGCCCCACCACAAGTCATTAAAATCCTGCTGAAGTCCCCATTGCTTTTAACTAGCATTTAACTAGATACGACTTTGCAACTTCTTTGGTGAAATCTAATTTTTTCAGTATTTGCGAACTGGCCTCTTGGAAACAGCTGTTGTACCTAATATTGCTTTGTTTCCACTGTCCTTCATGCTCCTGGGAGCAGAAGAGAGACACATACTCTTAATATATTGCCCTGTGCTCCTACTCAAGAAGATGCTCTCAAGAGTGTGGCTTCTTCTGCAGCGTGAGCTGGAGCTCCCACCACCATCATCCATCCAACCCCTGCTGCTGTGCAACCCCCAGGCATTCGGATGGAGATGATCTGTGGACTATGAGGACAGACAGTTTCATCTGAAGCAAACACTTTGGAAAATTTGAGTAAAATCAATCCAACCACTTTTTAGAGTTATTTGCACTCACCCCAGATAGAATGCAACGGTGCAATTGAAACTGCTTACAGAATTAAAAAGTGGCTCAACTAAAAAAAAAAAAAAAACCACCAAAAAAAAAAAAAAAAAAACAACCAAGAAAAAAAAAACCCAAAAACTAAACCAACATTGCATTTGGTTTGTTTCACAGAATTTCCTAAAAAAAGGATGATTGCTGATATCATTAGACAATTGGCCTGATTACATTTAAAGTTCGAAACAGCTTTTGCATGGTATTTCTCCGTGCTTTGAACATAAAGCCACCTGCAACATAAGCAGACAGGGAAGCCTTTGCCAGGCCCTTCCCCAGTTAAATTATACTGTTTATGTTTCACACTTCTTACAAGCTTTTTTTTTTTTTTTTTTTTAAATTTCCCCTTTTTTTTAATGCAGACAGTGCTAAAGATTAAAATGCATTCAGGAAAGAGGTGCTGAAAGTTGGAAATAAACCCAGGGAAACTTTGCAACAGCAAAGGAAATGAAAAATTTCTAATCACAGGTACTTAAGTGAAGCCTACTGCAGCACATACTGATGGGCTCTGATGCATCATAATAATAATTACTTATCTCCTTGTAATTACATCCAACATGCATTTGTATACTCTGAATCACTTTCACAGAAGAAACGGCATAAACTGGAAAAATCTTTTAAAAGTTTATCAAATGCTTGCTTCCAAAAAGCAATCTATGAAATGCAAACCCTGCCTGGCAATGGAATCTTAGACCAAGATTAACTCCGTTCTCATTTCATATATGCAGTATTTTCAGCAATATTTTTAGCATTCACTAAATTTTAACACAGTATATTTACTTCTAAATAAACACTAACTAGTCATGCTAATGTTTTAGTTAATGTAGCATTACATGCCGCAAGTTTTTATCTGTTTCATTTCTCAACCTTAATTTAGCACCGACATTCAGTTTTTGCATATAATAAATATACTGTTTTACTGCACTAGCCAAGTTTGTTCTTTACACAATGTGAAAGCATATCCCCAGGAATCACCTGAAGCCAACGTTAACATCTGTGCAAAAATTTACTCTCCTTCAGAATGTCATTTGGAAATTTTCCTCAGAAAATGTTCCTTTCCCCACTCCTAGACACTTGACTGACTCCCTCCCTTCCCCAAAAGCCCCCAGAACAGTCCAGCATTATTGGCACGGACTGACTAGTGATTTAGTTGGAAGTTGCTTCTCTGCAGAAAGCAGCTTCATCAGTGTTAGCTTCAGTGCTTGCTCATTAAAAGGTTTTTGATGTATGCAGTAATACATTCATTTGATGCATAACGAGAAGTTAAAACAAGTTCGAAATTTATGTATCATCAAAATAAAAAAATCAAATACGTCACTATTATACACAGAAAGGTACCAAAAAAGATCAAGTCATGAAGCCAAGACAGCATCTAATGCCTGGCTGGTGCTTACAGAGACAAAGTCTATTACTTGTTACTGGTTTTAATTACGACAGCAAAGCCGTAGCTCTAAAAAGACCGGTGCAACTGCAGTCATATTATCCAGCTACCAGAAACGGCTGGACAAGTTCTCAGGGTGCACGTGATGTTTGTGAGCCTGAGGGTCTTCCCTGAAATGGCACGTTTGGAAGAACGGTCTTGCAAGGGGAAATCCAAACTGTATTTTAGAGACTTCAGTTCGGAACAGGAATGTGAAAAAGGATCTCATTTTATATCGATAAAACCACCTTTCAGCAGGGATGGCGATGAGGCTGACGTCTCATCACGCTGCCAGCCGACTCCAGACACGAGGCGCAGCCAAAAAGGGCTCCCGAATTACCCCCTCCCTAGGTGAGCTGATCACCGCCTGCACAGGCTTCTGGCACCGCATCAAGATGTCAAGAAGCTTTTTCTATCAAGAACTTCAAGAATAAAATCACAGAAACTCAAAACGCTCTTCCAAACCTCGCTCCGAAAGCACATAAAACCCCATTCATCACCGCTCACTTCACAAGCACTGATGCTGAACTACGCAAAGTCTCCAGCTATATTTAAAAAAGCCTAAAGTAACTTGATCCAGTAACTGCACAAGCTTTACGCTATTTATCCAGCTGCAGGGCAACTGGGATAGTTTTTTTTTAAATACATGAATTTTTTGTAACAGCATTAATTGTTTGATAGAATAACATGACGCAGGAGTTGTTAAACTCATTTCACATCTCTGAATATGCCAGCTCGCCCTTTATCCAAAGCTTTCTCTTTGATTTTGGCCATCAGACTCATCCATAAAACAAACTGTAGATCTCGACAGATAACTCACTCAATAGTTACCTGTGGCACATAAGCAATACAATTCCAGCAAGGAAGAAAGGTTGTTATTAGCCTTCACGGTCCGGCAATTGTATTATTACCAACACATTATTAAACAGCAATTATTGATTTGCCTGTTACATTTTAGTTGGAGCCTAAAGAAGTTAATAGAGAGCACAGCTGATTGGGAAGAGGGGCTGGTTTTTGTTTTGCGTTTTGCTTGGGTTTAAAAAAATCTTAACTATTTGGTAACCCATGATTCACAGCTTCAAAACTTTTAACTTTCACTATATGAAACAGTGGATTTTCCATAACAGAAAATAAAAACAAAGATGGGATTTAAAAAATAAAACCCTAGAAGAAAGAGTAGCATAAAACCAAGCAAGTATGATTTCCAACGATAGCAACGTGTGAGTTACAAGTGCTCTATCAGCTTCCCCTCTCTGTAAAAGCTTATGGGACCACCTCAAATAAACAGAAGGTAACGAATGAAAAAACCCACTTCAAATAGGAGATAGGACTTTTATGCATTCACTTTTCTTTCACAACCTACAGTGGAATTACAAGAGCAGCTCTCTAAATACGCCAGAACACCTTCACTGCAGCGCTTGACGTCTGGCTCAAACTTTACTTTTTTCAAAGAGTTTCACTTTCAGAAAGTTTCACTTATTTTGGAAGGGCACACAACTTGCACAGATCCATCAAGAGCAGTCATGGACGCTGGGGAGGATTAACTTACAAGACATATGTGTGGTGCCAAAACCACCCAACCCACTTCTCAGATTTATATGTGCAGCCTTTCACTTCTGAAGCTTCTCCTCAACTGTATATACAGGAAAGAAAACTTCTGCAGATATGAGATTTTTATGCTAGTAAGATTCAACCTCAGGTCTGCAGAATCATAGAATCCTAGAATGGTTTGGGTTGGAAGGGACCTTAAAGATCATCTAGTCCCACCCCCCCTGCCATGGGCAGGGACACCTTCCACTAGACCAGGTTG
>JANHGO010003938.1:0-26004 GCA_024606505.1 Aquila spilogaster | reverse complement strand
CTTAGCAACAATATCTTAGTGTCTAACATTTTCCTTCTTCCAACTATGATTCATGGAGCCATCTGTAGTCAGATATTAACATGCAGTATCTTAAAATAGATACCTCGCACTTGCTTAACAACTAGTTTTAGCATCTGAAAATATAAATTATGGGCAGGGGCCAATATTTCTTTGAGGCTCTTCATCATTCCCTTGATCATTTTCGCACCCTTTAAACAAAGGCTTGCAATGATCACTTTGCCTCAGTGTTAAGGTCACAGGATTCATGCTTCCCATAGCACGGCAGTGAGCAGGTCTGCGGTGCTGGGTACCAGCATCCTTTATGAATGCCTTAAAGCTCTCCATGCACCTTCCCACATGAGGGCCACCTGGTGCCCTGACTATTCGTTAACAGTAAACAAAGACTACACTTTAAAACTTTAAGTACTGCTGCACTGCAGCACTAAAATGTAAGCATTTTTTACACCCTTGGAACCTAAGTGTCCTAAAATAGGTGGGAAAAGCACTGCATCTTGCTAGGTAATGACACTTTTACAGCACTGGTACTGTAATAGGGAATAGAAGGATGTCCTGAACCTCTCACAGGTTACAAAAATTACAACTATATCTACCAGAACATCATTTTTGTCTCCCAAACTCTTTTTGTTTTGCTTTCAGGTACAGCAAATTACAAGACTCATCTACCAGTACCTAAAGATTTTGTAGTTATGTGCTTCAATACAGTTCACAATTTTATATAACTTACAAGAACTAAAATTAGTGCTAAGTGCTAAAATTAGGTAACATTAATATGATTACTTTTCATTAAGTATAATATATCACATAGAAAGATTTGGTAACATGTCTTCAAAACCATCTTGAGCAAGGTGTGAGAACACTTTTCCATCCCATCCACTTTTATCAACTTCAAGGAGTAGGATTTTACCCTAAATGTCTTTGTGTAATTAAAATTTAAAAACCAAGCAAATATTCAGTTTATATAACAACGGGCACACAAATACATATGTATATATCTGGCTATTATCAAAAAAGTACATTGCAAGCATAACACTTAATACATTTTCATTGCTAAAATGCTGATTTTGCTTGCAGATTTCACAGTCCCTTTGGTCTCTGGTAATACGCAGTGGCCATGAAACAGTGCCAGAGTTGATGAGCACAGTGAATTAAGTCAAAATTAAGAGAAGACTATTACACTGAAAACCCTCATCTCGTCCTGCAGTTCTGCCTTAGCAAGGCTCTATAGCGGATAGACACCTAAAGTGCCATTAGGCAGCCAAGCTTGTTTTCCAGCAACTTTAATACGATTTAAAAAGCAGAATGTGTATTTTACGGTACAATGTCCTTTCAAGTAAATACACAACTGTGTTCTTAAAACTTAACTATTCTTACTCATGAATAAGCCATGAATGAAAACCTTCAGATTAAGCTAAGCCTGCATGGAAACCAAGATAAAAAATGTAAGTCCTTTCCTCACAACATGCAAGCAAATCACTTCTAAATCATCTCACTCTCTCAGTTTTGAAATGTAAACTTAACTCCTATGACAAAAGGATCCGGAGTTATGTAATAACCAGCTTGCCAGGAAGTGTTGAACTGAATATGCCGGGAAGTCAGCTAAAGTTACCATGAAACATGTCAGGCAGTAAAAAAAAGGAATGTGCTGGTGAATTCATCCCAGGCACAACTTCACTGCTTCATGTCACTCTCTTATTTCCTTCTGTTTCCTTAGATGAGAAATAACTGCTATTTTTAGGTTGCCCTGTTTTATACAGACTGCATTGAGCCTCTTCTTTGGTCACTGGATGTATTAGGAAATTTAATATTCCTATCCTACTTAAAGGAAATATGTACATCTTTTTTCTGCTTCCCTGTTAAAATGCCACCTAGCAAGTCATTCTCAAGTAAGATGCACTTTTCTACACTTGTGGTTTAATAATTAATATAAGAAAGAAAAAGCAGACAGGGTGATACATGCATTTACAATTACACATGCATTCCATGAGAAAAATCTAGCTCAGCCTGGAAAGAGCCATCAGAAGCCAGTTATTGCATAATCCCCATTACTGCTACATGGGCGAGCAGCAATTCCAAAGGAGTGTTTATTGAAAGCAGATAAAGCCAGGTTGCAGCATCATACGAATCAGATAAGGCACTGCCAGTAATAAAATTGATTTAATTTTCTTTTTTTCTCCCCAGTAATATGCTAAATCAGAAAGCCATAAAATGTAATCTTCTTCAGCAGAAGTCTCTTAGAAAAAAAGACTGAGAAAGCGTGCTGTGTGCTGAATTTTGTTATCCTTCAAATCACAGTAAATGTTGGGTTATGCAGAAAATTTAGCTAAGGGTGTAAAGATGCACCCTGTTGTAGTGGCTTTCACCAGCTTTCACCTCTGAATGCAGGTTTTCCTCATAGAAAAGGCAAAACGTACTGTATTAGCAGCTACTTCCCAAAATACTTCCAGAAAAAATGTCTTCCTACTTACAGGAGGCAAAAGATACTGCTCACTATTTCACAGTGACAACAGCTTATGGGATTCAGTTCTGCAAACAGCATTGTTTAATAACAGAGTGTTGTTTAAATTGCTACACCAAATTGACAAAAATGCTTTGTGAAAGCCCTTAGGGCTAGATGCACCGAGCTAATAAAATACGATGATTATCTTATCTAATACATTTGGTGGATTAACTCCAAACTCAACATGTTATCTACGACAAAACCTCTGGAAAGAGCAGTAAAGGCCAATGCCACAATGTGCGCTGATGAGGATGGACATGGGGATGCGGCATACACCAACTGCTCAACACAAGCACTCTCCAAAGGGCAGTGCAACAAGATGCTCAGTCATCCCAGAGGCAGGGACGTTTCATTTTATAAACAACAGGAACTCATGCAGATATTACCAGAAATTAATACCAAACAGCCTGAATATTCATGTAAAAGCAAGAGATCATACTGGCATATCACTTGCTTATCACAGCCCTAATCATTAACTGGTATTTATGGTCTAAGGTGCCAATGATCAGGCAAGGACTTGGCTCAGCTATCAAGAACACATTGTTTCCCCCAAATCTAAGCACTGGCTGTGACAGTCTATTCAGATGCAGGCAGACAGAGATGAACAGCAGGACACCACTGAGCATCTTGGACATCGAGGCATATGTATTATGTATTTAACAGAGAAACTGAATAGTATTAACATCTGAAAATAACACTCTATTCTAAGAGCAAGAAAACTTTCAATGTAGCAGATTACCATAAGCATGCTTATCTATGGCTCATGAAACCAATATCCCACACAGTTTAACTGCCTTTATACTGCACACACAGGTACAGGAATCAAGAAGTCATAAAAGAACATCTCTCATTTCTCCCGCAGTTAAATCTGAAGCAAAGTCTGATATAATGCACTTTTCTATAGGAATACTGAGAGAATAAATACTTGCTGTCACTCTTCGGAAGTTTATACAGCATCTATCATTTCCACTTCAACACACGTAAAACCCTGGCAACAATGCAATTCAAATAAACAGACATTTTATATTAATCCTGTTCATCACAGTCTTAGGATTGTTTCAGAGCTTTTCTGATGAGTTTGAGATATAAAATCTGCTTTAAACAAAGAAAAATACAAAAGCAGCTCCTTATAGATAGAACTATCAAATGAAGACTTTCCAATGACAAGATTACCGTGCTCTTTAAAGCCACAACAAAAAAATATACGGAGTTGGCACAGTTGACCTTTTTACAATGATCAAACAAGATACGTGTGCCTGCTCAGTTACAGTTCGGCTAGTAGGAACTTACCCTTGCTGCCTTCTCTTGTAGGAGATAGTATGAATAAAATAATAAGAACGATATTCAGTCTGACTATCAAAACTCTATAATTAAATTAAAATTATAGAGATCTACATTACCTCCTGCAAACTCCCCCATGACAGCTCATCACGTCTGCACTGCACACCAGCATCTCTCACTTGGAGGCAAGAACTGGTAGTGACCCTTACAATTTAGTTTGCTTAATTTGTTCCCTTTTATAACCTAGTTTCAGCTGCTTCTCAGCTTTTTGAAGTTTATCCATTTGGTGGAAACAAACAAACAGATTGGCTCCCAGCTACCCCAGGGACACTTTGCTTCCCAGTGAAATATTGGTGCATGGACAGACACCTGAGGCACTTCAGCTCCTGTCCAAACAGGAAGAGAAAGCACAAAGAGGATGATAAGAGGTCTGGGATCCCCCACACAGAGTGAAGTACAAAGAACAGACTCGTGGACACTCCTCCATAAGTCTGCAGCCACATGAACTGACGTTGCTGCACAATTGTTATTTTTTTGCTTTGTTTAAAAAGATGTACCCTGATATAAGTATTTTTAAGTGTTTATGTTTTACCAAATTACTTCAATTTGTCCCCTTTTCTGAAAAAGGGCAGAGGGTCAAGGGGAATGGATTTTAATCCCATTACAAATGCATGTATTTTATACTGCTCCTGTATATCTCTTCCCTAATCCAATCTATCCAAGCCAGGAGAAAGCATTAGTGAAAGATATGTACACACATGGTGAGTTGGTGACTAGAGACCTAAAGGGAAGGAAAAGGTTCTTGGGATACAAAGCCACCATTTCTGCCTAGTGAAACCTTGAGTGCTCCCAGCTCTTTGGGCTGAGATCTCAATTTGCAGTTTCTGTTACAAAAGCAGCGGACGGAAGCATCT
Organism: Aquila spilogaster; assembly: GCA_024606505.1. Classification (NCBI taxonomy): domain Eukaryota; kingdom Metazoa; phylum Chordata; class Aves; order Accipitriformes; family Accipitridae; genus Aquila; species Aquila spilogaster. The sequence continues at coordinate 21,291 of JANHGO010003938.1, read as the reverse complement.
TTGCTGTCCCACATCCTCAGTGAGCGTATCACATTCTGCTTCGTTGTCACCAACTGTATAATGAACTAAATATTGACCTTTGGTAATTGTGCTTCATGCGCCAGTAAGGAGAAGCTTTTGCCTAACAGCTCATCCATGCCTCAAAATCAACAACAGCAGTAAATCTACTGACAACCTAGGTCACTTCCAGCTTCCCACTGAACACTTTTCTCTTGGAAATGTTAATGTGAACAACACCATCTATCCCAGCTATTCTCAGGATTATTTTCATTTGGCAACAATTCCCCTAATACAGCAGCAAATACCATATCAGCACAACAAAGGCATAAATATGCTGGAGGTGATGTACAGGATTCCCAAAAATCCTTTCTCTCAAATGAGAACATGTGTTCCTCTATAAATAGCACTTCAAGGTAAGTGATGAGAAAACATGTCATAACTAATCATTGTTTGCATCTGGGTGTATCACCATGAGACCTATTTTTTATATTTTTTAATTCTATAATCTCTTATGAAAATAATGGTAAGTATGCATACATAAGTACATGTACATATTTTGTGCTTGTATCATTGCCTGCGTACAGTTAAAAACAGTATTTTCTTCTATCACTGCTATTACTGAACAAGAATACATCCTTGAATCTTTTACATCAATATTCAAATATCACAAATATTAAGTATAAACTAGACTGCATACTCTTCTATGGCAGCCTGTCTTTTACCTATTATTTCTGTACTAATATATTCTGTACTGCAAAACAAAATGCAACTAATCAGAGGCCAAAGATGAAAAAAAGATAAGGCAAAAAAACACGTAACAATGAATTCAATGATTTCACTCAAAGCAGGAAGAAAACAGGAATAAGCTTAAGGTCTGACTAAAGGCAGAATGCATCGTAAGAAAAGAGATATATTTAAAGAGGTTTTTTTTTTCTTGCCAATAACACGCAATATCCAATGATGCACTCCTTGCACAGGTGCTGTAGGGAAGGAATTAGGATGGAATCATAAACACTTGGCAAAAAAGAAGTCCTTTTCTAATTGCTACATTCCAGTAACACAACAGTTACATATTTTAACATTTCTTTGTATTCATAAAAATGACTTTTTCAGGCATTAGACAGATTTTCACTTTTAAAATTTGCTTTCTCATTTTCACCCTTTCAAAAATAAGTCAGAGACAAATTCCATCAAAATTATTCTGCAAAATAAACTAAATCAAAACTGAGCTTTGGGAAGCCATTATGGCAATATGCTGGATAATACCTGAATTTTTTTCTGACCGATCATTAGTGTATGTACTTCCACACCTTGATCCTCATCCTCCCTGGCTTTCCAGCTCAGACTCTCTTTCCATACAGTCAGTCCCCAGTTCCCCCTGAACTGATTTTTTTTTCTTCTAACACAGTGATAAAAGTCTTCCTAAGACCCTTATCTATCTTGCTCTTACTGAATTTTCACTGCCTCCCAGTCTCAGTCTCAGCCAGTCCTGCACTTTTCCACCCATCTGCAAGCTCAAGTGCCATTTTTACTTACCAGTGCTGATTCTGCCTGTCTGTATTCCCCTAGCAAGCTTCCAAATACGCAATCTAGTTTTGAAGCCCCTGAATTTGAATCAGGCTGCAAACCATTTTACACTGTTGTTACTAATATGGAGATCACTAACAGCATGCAGGGCAATTAAAGAAAACAAAACAACATAACACAACAGGGGAGATGGGACAAGGAGAGGTGGGTCAACAGAATTTTCCACTATGAGAAAAACAACACATGTTTTCCTTCACCCATACTCAGAAACAGCTGAATCATTTTGTTTTTCTGAACAATGCAGCCTGAGATACCAGGCATAGAAAATTTATTTTCAAATGATTAAAATCTGGCAAAAATATGAGCAATTGAAAATAGACGTACAGCCAAGACACTGAAAGGAACAATTCTACCTGCAGTGGCACTGGAAGATGGTTCTTCTGCTCTCTATATGTCTACACGCTAAAAGACCATATTGACCTGGAACAGCAATGGTCAACAACAAGGTACATCAGAGAAAAATCACCCTTAGGTACAGCCCTGGATGTCACTAGATGCAACTTCCTCAGCATATTTGAACACATATGCTTTAAACACACTGATTATTAATTCTATTAGCTCCAAGCTTGGAAGTGTTTATAGACAATATGAAAACACATGAATTATTCACACAGGACTTCTGTTCAGTGAAAAAAAATCAAGATAAACAAGGTGTATGCCCTTTTGAACTTGCATAATACAACATCAATGGCTTGTAAACACTGGAAAAGTGATGTTTCTGAGTTACTGGATTAATGGTTGCCAGATAAGAAATTATTTTAATCTATGGATGTTGGTAAGATAACGGATTTTCTGAAAGGACATTTCAGGACTTTTTCAATCCATCTCTTTGCAGCTACCGCAAGATAAAGAAACAAGCTTCTGTCTATGTTTTTAGTAATAAAAAAGAAACCTAAAAATAACTGGAAACTTAAAAACCAACCTATGTCTGGAACAGAAATTCATCTTTTCATTAGTAGGTTTATGAAAGCTGTAACTCAGTCTACTGCACTGTGGCAGCAGACATGTTTGGCAAACTCTGTCAGAAGATATGAATGGGTGTGAAGGCATCAGTAGTACTTATAGGAGTCACGGCTGAGAGCATGTTCAAGTTCAGTGCTATGAATGAAAGCACAGACCTGCTCACACATATATAATAGCATATTATTAGCTAGCACTTCCAACTCTGCAATGCTGATTAATTTATTCCCTCTGTTAGCACAGAAAAATTACCATAGATGGTACTTAGCTTACCCAGTCAAGACATGGTGGGTAAGTGATTAACAAACAGAACTAACAATATCACATAATGATACGGCGCACATTTCACCTTAATTGTAACTGTTTGTCCACTTTTTATCAAAACACATAGTATGCAAAAAGTTCTCGAGTCTCTACTGAGGACAGTGACACAAGAATTATCCTAATCTACTTGGAACACAAACTGGGATGATATAATAGTTCATATAAGCATTATTGGTTATTAGAAAAAAAAAAGCATACATTGAAATTTCTTCTGCCCCACACTGTTATTGCAGAGCACATCCTATCAGCAAAAGGTACAACAGTTGACAGTCATAGGCAGACTTTTAACTCTGGGTAACATCAGCTGTACTCAGCACTGATTACTAAATGGATCTGCGCAATCAATCAGGATGAAACATGCTTCTTTGAAAGTAGCTAATAAACACTTATGCATTTAATTAGGAAACATATGCACGATTTTCCAGTCTTTAACACCTGGCAATGTCATTCCAATATTAATTCTATTAGACACTGAAATGGTAAAAAAAAAAAAAAAAAAAAAAAAGACAGCCAGATCTCAGGCTGAGATGTCTATGCAGTACTCAGTACGGGATACCCAAATTAAATGGCACATTTTAATTTAGATTAGTTTTTTTCCTTACAATCTTGTAAACCCATGCTTATTCTAAGAAGCAGCGTGATTTGGAACTAAGTAAACACTCCCTTGCTCCTCTTTTTTTTTTAAACACATGGTAAATTAAAGGAAATTCATTGGCCACAAATGCTAGATACAAAAGTCAAACTGTGCTCCTCATTTTCATCAAAATAAATAAATTTTTGGCCAGCCTTGAAATCAACATACACATTTCTTGATATATGGGTACTTTGTATTTACAGAAAAGACCAATTTTCATGCAATCAATTTTGTAAGCAGCAATTCAAAAGAGTCCTTTTACATTTTCTGAGAAAATAACATAATGGAGGTTACTCAAAGGAATAGAAGGTGCAGCTACAACTGTTTTCATTATGTACATATGAGATGCTTCAATGTTCCTTGCTACTGATTACATGAGTAAACAATTTTAGTACGCAAAATCCTATTAACTCAAGGGGATTCTGCATAATTTTATAACAGCTCCACTTGTGGTGTCTGATCGACTGGGTCAGCATCAGACAGATGGCAAAGAATTAATTGTAATGCTGCTTTATTGCAACGCTGCCACTGGGGTTTCTCTACTCACTACATCTGGAAAAAACTAGACCATTTCTTACATTCCTTATACCTAAAAGTAAGACACAATGAAGTAAAAAAAATGGAAACAACTTCCTTTTTTTAAGCATGTGGACGTGGAAATGATAGAACAAAGCCAACCTTGTTTTAAGTCTGTTTGTACTAGGAGAGGGTGTGTCAGAAGCCCAAATATCAGAATTGTTAGCATACAGTAAATGATAACAAATAGAAGCATTTTATTCCATAGTGGCAGGGGTAGGTGCACTTCCACAATTAGTCTCTTCTGTTGAGGTTATTTCTCCTGTCTCTGTGCTCATTTGCTATTCTGATTTTATTTGGTTTTCGCTAGTCACCCTTCACTCCTTGAGGCCCTATAACCATCAGAACTAGCATTTACACAGATTTCATTTTCAGTCTTTTTCAATGCATCTTTCTAATTTAAGAAGAAAAGCAAAAATTTCGCAGAAGTAGAAAGAAGAAGACAAACGGAAACTGTTTTTCTTTCCAACCAACCTCCCTACATAACAGACTAAAGCAAAAGGAAAAGTGAATCTCAGATACAGAGAAATAAAATAATCTCAACTCTCAAAGTAAAAAAAATGACACTGGAATCTACCCATTGAAAATAACTAGGGATTTCTCTTTTCCATTTTTAATCATCCAATTAAGTCACTCCCTAAATATAAGGTGCAGTGATAAGTATTATCGAGTGTGATAAGTATTATCGAGTACTTAGTGAATTTGTGTTTAGTGCATATCTAGATGTCAAACTATTAGCAGACTGAAAGTGGTCCCTAAATTCATATGTTGTTTCCCCAGAAAACAATGGCATTTGCAGGCAGAACTCTGAAGCTTGAGAGACACAAACTACATCCAGAAAAACTTCAAAATACAGAGCTAATTAAACAAATGTGGAATTATTTGACCAAGTTCTTTTTGAGGCAATAAAACCTTTGAGAAAGCAAATATTCCATCACTTTAAGTTGTCAAAGAATGAGAGAAAAAGTGTTTTATTTTAGGGGAGGCTTTTTCTGGGTTTTGCATGTGTGCAGGTTTTTGTTTTTTCTTTTTTCATTATTATTCTAAGCCAAGATTCTTCTTGTGACTTAATGTAATTAAGGAGCAGAATATAATGGGAGACAGAGTGTGCAAAGGTAAGTCAGGATTTCTTACTGTTTAAAGAATACTTGATTTTGGGAAATGGTCCCCTCATATTTCAAAAGAGGACAGTTCTGTTTAGCGGTACTGTGCCACCACTCTTCCAGTAGCACTCTTTTCTGCAGACTGAATTTTTTCTCCATTACTTTTTCTTAAAACATTGCAGCTTTCATCTCTATTTCTCACATGCCAGTTTGTGTTATGAATGTTTCACTGAAAACCAGACTAATTAAGACTGCTTCAGAAATAAGGGCTTAAGGTTGTCAGACATACCTGGCAACTCTTTTGGACAACTTTCTTCCATTTGGATTTTTGATTAAGCTTTCTGAAAATACTTTTATATAAGCAAATAGTAAAAAAAAAAAAAAAAAAAATCTAGCAAATTTTGACTTATCCAAAGAAAGACCTTCCTTGCAGAGACAGAGAAGGCAATTCAACTTTTTCCACTGATAGGGCACTCAACCCAACCCTGTCCTTGAAACATACCCCAGCTCCTTAGCATCACACTTGTGAAAAGAAGAATCCACAAACCACGTTACAGAAGAGCTGGGGAGGTTTTTTGTTGGGTTTCTGTTGTTACTGGGGTGGGTGTTGGTTTTTTTTTCTGTATGTATTGATGAGCAGCAGGAGGAAAGGGCATTCATTTTTGTTTTTACCTGAAACGGAGACTGGCTGTTGTAATTCTTAATCTCCTTGTTTGCTCCCCGGAATAGCAGCACCCTGGCACAGCTCTCCTGAAAATGGTAGAAAAGTAAACTCCTTAATAGTAGTCCTGAAGAGAAGTTGAGGCTATGAGATATGTTTGGTATGTATTTTCCTAGATAAGAACAGCAATGTCAAATACATATGCAAGTCTAAGCAATGAAGTTGCTAAAGCAGTATTTTTAGTATTTTTGACAGAGCTTTGCACTCTTTGAAATGTGTTAGAGTAGAAATAACTTGCAAATGTAAAAAAAAAAAAAGTAAACATGTAAGATGTAAACATATTATTTTTTTTTAAGAAACTGTACTTTGAATATTCCATATTTAACAAGTTAGATCTTGCACAAAACATACTTGTTAACCATTAAATTGGCTCCCATACAACTTCTGCCTATTTTGTAGGGAAAACAGTACTGTTCAAGGAACAGTAAGGTACCTGTAATGAAGGACATACTCCCCTACTGCTAAAAATTAAACAAAGCAGTTTTACCAATTACATTTGTTTATTCTGTTTGATGGTTTGATCTGTTTCCTTCTATTTTTTTCATTTCATTTTTGTTTGTTTTGCAGTTTGTTTTTGTCATTTTGGTTTGGTTTTCACTCAGTTCAGTGCTGTAATACAATGGAAAGCGCAGCAATGACAGCAGAGCAGCAAGTTCCCAGACTACAGCAAGGGAGAATTTGCCCAAATGCAACAGCTGTGGGCACAGAAATAAAGGAAAGAAGCTGCTTACCTTGAGAAGACCTCAGGTAGGCAGGAATCTCTCCCTGCCTCCACCGCCACCCCTTAAATGAGGTCTGGGAAAGGGTGGATCCTCGCTCCACCCCTTCCAATCACTCAGGTGCATTGCATTCACCTGAGCTCCCCTGGGTTGGCCCTGCCTTCCCACCAGGTGCTCAATCACTGGTACAAGCAGTGACATCACATTTCCACTACAAGTGCTAAACATTTAATGTATGATTTTTTTTTTTTTCATTTACCCAGAATTATTTGGGCTGGCTATCCATACTATATAGATGAGTCTTACTTTCTTCCCTAAAAATTATTAGTAGCTAACAGAGCAAACCAAATGTGATCCTCCTTCTAAGGAAAAGAGAAATGCATTAAGTCCTTCTGAACTGTAGAAATCTGCAAATGGAATCCTTTAAAAACATTTTTTTTCCAATTAATACATAGTACTCTGAAGTTACTAGTCTACACTGTTGTAAAGTATGACCGACTGTAACCTGCCAGAAACCTTCTGTGGTTCTAGCATGCTTTTCAGATGCTAGACTTTCTGACTGTATTTCCTATACTCAGATGAGCATTTAGCTGGCACTTAGGAAAACAGAATTGCTGAAATCCTGAGAAAATTCCCTGGGGAAAGCTGGAAGAGAAAAATTCAATGGGTAATGACTCCATCTACAGGAATCAAAAGGAAAAAATAATTTTGCTGTTCCCATTCTCTTCAGCCAGAAAAGATCACAGTTTCTGTGTTAGTTAACAACAACTTTCAAGTAAAAAGTACACTGAAAGTATTAACACAGGTTATGGTTCACAGCACTAGAGAAAAAAATATATTTATTTTTACATATTCCTGATTAATAAAATAGCATCATTACACCTTAGTGAAACATCCAATCTCAGAGCCAAATTTAACTGGCTACAAAAATACCCATGATTTGTAGATGAAATTTCAGTGAGGGCCTCTAAGTGTTCCACAGAATGATTTTTTCCACCGAGGTCAAGAGAACACATCTGTACGTGAAAAATACTGTCGTTCAACAGGATTCCAATTTTCATACTGCATAACCTTTACTAAAAGTGTACAATCTTGTAAGCAACTTTGGCTATGAAAATACTGCAATAAGTTGTTAAAATAATACAGAATTTAAAAAAATGTGAGAGAGAGACGAGTTCACATTTTTAAGTTTCTATGTGCACTGTGGCCCAAACTTCAAAATTCTTGCTATGGAAAAGTGAAATAAATGAAGCTTGAAAAAATATTTTTAAAACACTCAGCAGAAAAGCATACAGTTACTTGTGTATCAAGTTCCTGATGGGAAACTTACAAGCAAAATTTCCGTTGAGAATGTGAATTTTACTTTTATGGGTAGAAGTCTTGACAAGTATCAACCTGCAGAACATTTGAGTGACTACAGAAGTGAAGAAATCATGCTAACCTTAACCTAGTTGCTCTGGGTGCTTAATGGCCTGTTGAAGCTTGCAGACTGAGCAACAAGCAATCCCATAGTGGCACTTTACCCACTGATATGCTGCATACATCAAACAATAATTAGCATTAACGAGGAAGACTTGTATGACAGGACTCTATGAATTTACTTCAATTATGACACACACATCAATCCAGCAGACTTGAAAATTGTCAAATTATTCTTCAAAACCTATTTTTAAAACTGTCGAGGTTATTTTAGACATACTTAAGGAATCTGCTTTGATAAGACTTCCAAAAAAGCCAAGATGGCAATTAATTAAGAAGCAGATGCTTTGACAGATGTTTTGCTAGTTAGAGTCACATCTCATGACTTGTGTTATCCTAATTCAATGTAACATTGTACATGCTGTATTTTAACATAGTTGTAAAACTCATTCCCTCTCCACCATACATGCAAAGAATGTTGAATGCTATCAAATCAAAATGGTTCTTTGATTTGCAAATGACTATACAAATTGTAAACAGCAGAGAATTAGATATCCTCTGCACAATCTAGAGATATATTTCCACAGTATTTTCTATTTCTTATTTAATTCTAATTTAAATTCTAGCAAAACAGCAATAAGTTCTGAACAGGAAACAAGTATTTGGATATGATACTAAAAAACACAGTTCAGTAATTCATGGTGTTGACAGCTTTTTCATAGGATAGGTATCATCTTGCTACCAAAGATGAGCAGCCTTTATATGTAATTAGTGAATAAAATGGTAACAAAATACAATGGTACTTAATTATGTACTTTCTAGTTTCTAGGACCACTGTTCAAAAGCGGGGAAGGTGTGTGCCTGCTCACCTGGTTGTAAAGGGCGCAGATGTGCAGCGCTGTGTTTCCCGATGCGTTCTGTGCACACATGTCGGCACCATAGAAGAGGAGGTGCTCCAGATGTTGGACATGTCCATATCGGCAAGCCTATGAAGAGGTGTGTTAATGTCTCAGTTATTATACAATCTAGTTGCATCAGTCAAGCATTCCAGGTCAGTGTCTTTTTATCAGAGAAGATACTACTGTACTTAGGACCTAACTTTCAAAACCACCCCTGGACCGCATGACAAGACTCAGATCTATATTTGTGTCTGTGAACTGAGATATGTGCCTTTAAGGTACAGCAAATCTGTGCAAAAGCTTAAGCATACCCTTAACAGTAAATTATCATCAAAATACAAATGTTGATATTTTTATAATATGTTCTTAGATAGGATATATAAACAGAACCAATATTCTTATTATACTCATCATGTTTGACAGTTGACAGCAAATATATTTTTTCCCCGCAGATCTCTTGGAAGTTGTCCACTAGATGGCACTAAAGACGATCAGATTTGCAAAGTCTGCTTTTAAGGTTTGGGAGAGTCTGGTCAAAGCCGTTCAAATAAATATCTTCAGATTCTATGGTGTCAGTAGATGCACCATGTACACGAGATCCAAAAGAGTGTTACTTTCAAGTGTTTTGCCACTTCTCACACTTTCAAATGTTACTTTCAGCCACAGAGGTAAAACATTAGACTTTGAATAGTAGGAAATAAACTGATAAAGAATGAGACTCCACTAAAATTTGAAATTTCCCTGATTAGCAAATAAGTTTGAGAAAAATCACATTCCTTCCATTCATCAGTCTCATTTACTTGACTCCTTTCTTCTCTATAGCACACCAGCTGAGCATCTCAGAGTTCATAATATTTTTACCTTGACATTGTTTCAAATCAGTATTTTTCCTTTACAATGATGTGGAATTTAAGCTGAGAGATACAGATAAACAAAGCCATTCACTCTGCTGTGGGTACCTAATTATATTGACTTCACTGGGAATTATATTACCTGCACATTTTGCAATTTGAATCAGAAGAATTAAGTGTACTGTTCAACACAAGATTAAATGTGACATATCTGGGAGTGAACTGGATTTCCCAGATCCCAGAGTAACACGCTAACCACCACATCATCCTCGAATTTCAAATTTCATCATATAGGAAGTAAAAAAAATCACCAGCATTTTATTAAATAGTTTATTTCTTTACAAATTATTTGCCAAAATCAGGTCAGCTGATGTTAGAACAGGAAGGTTCAAGGTTGAGCAATAGAAAGCAAGCAACTGAAACTGTGCAAAAGGGAGAAACAGAACCAAACCAAAGCTGTATTTCTGACTGCAGGGGACATTAGACCAAATGTACAATGAGCCATAATGTGCTATCAGCTCTGTCCAATTTCTAAAAGTCAGTCAACAGCTAGATATGAACGTGCAGGTGTCCAACTTTCTATTCTTAATACGACCAGCTGGACTAAAGACAGGCCCCTCCCTCACCTTGCTTCCTTGCTAGAGCAGGATTTGACCTTCTCCTTCTCTTTGCCAATCTGACAGAAATGCTTTCTCAGCTTTTTGGGAGCACTGGAAGACAACCAATACAAGGGAAGCGCATTTCCCCTAGTTACAGGGGTATACTTGTTTGGTGAGCTGTGCAAACTGTTCATCAGGGCTCGCTGTTACAGTCATCAGAAAGGGATGAGTATATCCAGAGGATGTTTAGTTTACTCCTATTCTTGCACAGCAGAACACTACCTTTTCCTCATTACTACAGGGGTAACTAGGAGGCTTATTTTCTGCAGATTTTCTAGCAAAATTAAAAACACACTTGCTAAAAAGTATTTCTTTGCCATGCAAAGTAACTTTGCCTTCTTCATGCAGACAACATATATGATTGTATCATAACACCGTCTTCCTTAATTCACTGAGGAATGCTTGGAGAATGGCTGCTCTGAAAGTAATGCCTTCTATTTTATTATGATGTTGGCTCACAATATCAGAAGCAGACGTTGGCGGTATGGCAGTAGAGGTTGAACCTTCCCACCAATATTCCATTCCATTTTGTTGCTGTGCAACAGACAGCAGCAGAGGGGCAGTCTAACAGAATGGCATCCGACATGGACGTGTGTAAGAAGCAAAGGTGTGCAACTGAACTCCTCCATGTGGAAACAATGGCACCCACTGACATTCATCTATGCTTGCTGAATGCTCACAGAGACCAAACCATTTATGTGAGCACAGTGAGGTGGAGAGTGGTGTGTTTCAGCAGTGGTGACAGTGATGTGAAAGACAAGCCACGTTCTCGATGGTCACGCACAGCTGTCACATCATGAAATAAAGAGTGTCTTGATCAGTTCATCTGCATGAACTGGTGATTACTACATTGAAAAATAGTGTTTTGCAGATGAGAATTTGCTCTATCAAATATTATTGTTTTCTTTATATCTGCTGTAGTTTCCATGGAAGTAAATAGGATGCATTACTTTCAGAGCAACCCACATACTTCAATCTATACAATCCATTTCCTTCACAGGCTCAGAAATCATGGCAGTGCATTAGTTCTTTTTACTTCTTACTAGAGATGGATTCAAACAATGCAGATTTGAACACACGTACGCAGTTAAAAAACTGATTTTTCAGATTCTTTCCCAAAACCAAGTAAAAAAGCTCTCTCTCATTTCTTACAAAGAGAAGAAGAAACAAAGTTGTGTATTAAAAGGACTTTTATATAGAAAAGAAACTGAACCTAGATAACCTAAGTAGAACTGTAAGGTTTTTTTGTTTTTGTTTGTTTTTTAAATAGAGCATACTCCCATCTTTATCCACCCATGGAATTTCTAAGACAAGAAAGACCACATACAAACAGCCAAAGAAAAACAATTAGAATCTCAGTTTCCATATGTGCAGGGAATTAAAACGGAACTCAGATTATGAGTTTGTGAGGATTCAACTGCCTGCAATACAACATACTACAAGATCATAGCAGTGGAATCCTGAATTTAAATCTTCCCTATAAAGTTCAAAGAGAAAGAAGAAACTATGTCTGACAGACAAAAAGTTTTATCAGGGAAAGTAGCATTTAGTTTCTAACAAAAAATCAATTTACACTGTTTTTCCTTTTCTTTCTGTTATTTTTTTTAAACTAGAGTGTCACTAAGATGCTAATGAACTTCAAACTTCCAAGTGTCCTTTGGATAAATATGATTAGCAGCCAGCTGTAGCAGCAATTCCTGCAGCAAAATCTACAGTAAGCTTTTGCAATAGCAGGATGCAAAGCAATAAAGTACTTCCATACTAGAATGTGCAAGGGCTGAGCATATACAAATGGTATTCAAAACAGTGTTTAGACACAGAATGTATACGGTATGTTTCTGCACATGGAATGTACAGGAAAAGTACATTTGCCAAGATGATTTGAATTCTAAACAAGTAATCATCCCTACCTGATGAATTTCTTGCCATCCATTTTCATCTTTGCAGCTAACTGTAGCGTGTTCATGAAGAAGCAGTTCACAGCAGTAAGGATCCCCCCCAACAATAGCAGTGTGGTACAGTGGTGTCAGGCCACAGCTGTCTTTGTAGTTAGGAGATGCTCCAAGCTCTAAAAGAGTCTGAAAACAGACAGAAACTGTGAAAACCGCTTTTTGAAGGGACTTAAAAGTGAAAAGGGGCTTTTCTACCTGAAAAAGTAACTAGAAGGTGATATTTGTCATGTCTATTTATTGCTCGTTTGCTTACAAGCTGAAATAATAGGATTTGACAAAGACTAAGTTAAGCAAGGAATGACCTAAAAAGGAGTAGGACCTAAAGGAATCTACAGGGATAACAAGGTAAGGATAAATGAAAATGTACAATTTCCATATTTACATATATTTCAGAACTGGCATTCTGAAAATGCTTCATCACCTTTGAAAAACATTTATCTCTTCAGTTGCAGAATACTTTATCAAAAATATCATGTAATTTGAGTATCTGTCAAAAGGAAATAAGCAAATGCCATAAACACAAGATTTAATCTAGTATATCAAGGTGATTTAAGAATACCTGTTAAAATATAAAAGAAGAAAGAAAAGACTGTAAAGACACAATGCATAATCCATATCACTGGCATTTGATTTCAAAGAGATAAGCAGTAATAACACTATTTCCTCAAGCAGATCTTTCCCAATCTATCAATCAGAATAAGTTTACATTTCACTACTTTTGTTTCCTACCCAAAGATCAGAAGTGAAAAGGCCCCATATTGAAAGCAAATCCTTAGGTTTGGAAGCCTATAAAGCACTAGAACAAACAGAAATTAAAGGATCCATTGAGGATGAAATAGTAATTAACTGAAAGTATTCTCGTTTTTTTTTTTTTTCTGCATAAAGTAACATACAATTTGCTACTGAAAGCATCTACCTTGAGGGTTACTTGGTTCTTGGCTCTGGCTGCTTTGTGCAGAGCTGTCATTCCATCTCTGGCTCTGAAGTCTAAATGTGCTCCTCCATTTTTCAGAGCTTTTATCACTTCTACTGTATTGTCAAGTTGAACTGCCAAAGTTAGTGGTGTTTCTGAAGAAGGGAATAGCGTACACATGAAAAAGAAATGATCAAATTTATAAAGTAATGAGCATTTGCTTTAAAATCTTCCAAAATGTAAAGTTAAGAGTTGATCAAAGAAAATTATGAATGATCATTTTCCTCCTTTGGCCAGCAAAGCCATAAGGATACCATTATGCTAGAGATACAAAGGCAACAGGTGGAATGCATGAGATTTGACCTGTTAATCAGTTTAGGCTGAGTAAACCCAAGGTACTACATTACGCTGCTACTTTCATTGTTCTGACCTCCACTTTCTAAGTCATGATAGTTGGGGTCCAGTCCTCGGTCCAACATTTTTGTGATTTTTTCCACTGAGAGATGGTGGACATGATCCATAAATTTTCTCAAGTTAGCCTGAAATAAAGAGTGACAAATGAATCATCCTCTGTTTGGAAAGGAAATTTTTGACTTAAGGTGAAATATTCTCTCACTATATATATACACTGACATCGTTCAACTAATTCACACTCTTGAAGAACCAAAATTTTTACTGTGAGTATACATCCTACAGTTTTTAAAGTTCAGGAATCAAATGCAATAAGAAGATTTGGCTGTTCACATGAATGAAAGATTAATTTAGTAAGAAATTAGATTGGTAAGGTTGTCATTATTATTCTGACCAGCAAACAAGACCAAAGACATAGATCAGCATTTTTGCAGCAAGCTTAAAACACATTGCATTTGCATAGTAATGTTCATTTGATTTTACTTGTACACCTGTCTAAGAGTCAAACACAGGTATTTTTCTATGAGCAAAATTCATAGATCACAATTCACATCCCTGCCAGTGCATGAAACACGTTGCTTGTTGTTCTGCAACTCACCCAGGTGGCAATGAACTTCTACTTATTTCCAGCTTCTCAAACACACTACTTTTCTGTGTAGGCAATTACTAACTTCCCTAGCAAATTGGACATACCTTTGTATGAAGCTTGGCCAGCTGTTTTTCATCAAGATTGAACTGCTTGTACACTCTTTTTTTGTATCGAAACTGAGAGGGAAGAAACAATGCAACAAATTAAAATATCCTATTTTGCTTAAAAACTAGCAATAAAAGCATTTCTGGCTTTACCAGAAAGGATTATCCACAGTGATGTAGTAATATTCATAAAAGTAATGTTAGTGAAAAGTAATGTTAGTGAAGTAATATTCATAAAAAAAGATCTTCTATTTTATTTTGAATATTTTCACTTATAATCAGCCCTATGCATAAAAATGTGTTATAGTTGTACAGTTCATGTAAGCAAAATTTCTATCTTGTATAAATGTACTGAGATGAGTACATCTCAGAGATGATTACATGAGAAATGAGATCGGCCTCTAGAATCCACATAAATAAGCAAGAATTACAGAGAAAGGAGCTAACTCCTAAGGGCATCTCTGCACTTTCATTTATAGTCTCAGGCAGAAAGAAGGCCTGAAAAGGCATGTTAAATTAAAAAAAAAATACACATTTCAAAATATCAGCTTAGCACTTGTGAAATTTAAATTTTCAGAAACAACTGTAAAATCCTGTAATCAACAGGGGCAGCACACAGGAACAGTTCTCCTGATGTTTAATGGGACTGGTCCTGTGGATGATGTTCACAGGATGGTCTCTTTCGTCTGAAACTCAATCTCTGTGAGCAGTTTGCTACCCTTTGGCTAGCATAGAAAGGTCTATGGCCAAAATCATGGGGTTTACAGAGTTATAATTTGTTATTCTATCATCATAACATACACAGTTCAAAGAATGCAGCACATTTGTTGGACAACAAGACTACATCGTAGGAAGATTTAATACCAGATTCTATTAAAGTCCACTTTTAACCCCCACATTGCAACCCTTTATGTGCTGTGAGAAGAATTTTACCAAGTGAACGCTTATCAAACAGAACTCTGTAACAAACATAGCAGAGAAAATAGTAGTGATTTATTTTGCTTATGGCTATAATATGAACATCAGTGATCAACTTTATAAGCTGCTAGACAATTCAAGACTCGAAACACTCTCAGGACCCTGGTTGTTTTTTCTTTCATTTGTGTCATAGTATGGAAAGTTTATTAACTATAGATTATTACTGGATGATGTACTGCCATACAATCAGTGCTAACATTTATTAAATGATAGTTTTGTGCCTAGCTTCCTGACAGAAAGACTCTCCTTTGGCAGGAAACAAATGGCTATTATTAAGCAACTGATACCCTACCCAGGGAAACCTAGTCACGCATCCAAAATCTTAATCTAGAACCTTACAATTCTTTCTTAAATCACAGACTACTCTCCTAAAACACATCTCCTATGTCCTCAGGAGATGAAAGTCCCCAAATCAAGTCTCCTGAAGGGTCTGATCCAGCAAACAAACACTAGCATTTCTGGGAGAAAGAGTTCAAGTTCATACTTGCTGGTTGCTGTTTCCCAGATACAATCCAGGTGCACACAGAAACCTCAAATACAGTTTACAGTATAATCTGTATCAGAGCAATAGCAATACAACAATATTTCAGATTTTTCATCTAAAAATACCTCTAGGGAAGGAACTCCTTTGTTCACCGGCTGTGGGTATTCCCTGAGAAGTCGTTCCTCATCCAAGAACTTCCCATCCCTACCATTGCTTGCTGGCTGGAACAGTCCATAATTCAGGACATCTTTCAAACTCTGATTCAAAGTGCACAAAATTCGTTGCTTTGCAACCCACACTGAAGCTTCTGGGTTAAATCTAATGCATTTCTGCAAAGGGAGATGATAGAGGAAATCTAAATAATGAGAAAACATTCAAATGGAATCTTATAAACGTTACAAGTGTTTTATACATACACTAAATCTGTACATGCCATGACAAAGCCTACATCAATAGAATTATATTTCAGACACTTGTTCTTCTACAATAACTAGTAAACAAACACTGTGAAAATCCAGGACATCTCAAGTCACTCCATGAACATCAGAGACCAAATCCTTCCTCAGAGAAAAGACACCTTCATGGCAAACCGGTTAGAAAGGCCAAGTGAAAGAAGGGATGTTACAACATGTTTAACCATCTACTTGATTCTAGGCTGTTCTGATGACCAGTCTGATCTGCAAGAGTTTCACCAAAAAATGGTAGTCAGTTAAGGTAAGTTTATCTTGGTGTAAGCTTATGAGAGGAACTATATGATGCGAGGCAGCAGAGGACTTGAAAAACACAGAAACCTTTGCAAGTTCTCTACTACTATGCAATTTGAAATTTTGAAGTTTAAGAAGTTTAAGCATTTCATAGAACATCCTGAGTTGGAAGGAACCCACAAGGATCACCAAGTCTAGCTCATGGCTTCACACAGAACCACCCAAACCCAAATCCTGCATCTGAGGGTGTTGTCCAAATGCTCCTTGAACTCCATTAGGCTTGGGGTCATGCCCACCACCTTTGATGAAGAACATTTTCCTAACACCCAACCTGACCCTTCCCTGACGCAGCTCCGTATGGTTCCCTTGGGTCCTGTTGCTGACACCAGAGAACAGAACTCAGTGCTGCCCTCCGCTCCCTGTAAGGAGCTGTAAGCCACCATGAGGCCTCCTCTGATTTGGGCTGAGCAGACCAAGGGATCTCAGCTGCTCCTCATACCTCTTGCTCTCCAGTCCCTTCCCCATCTTCGCAGCCCTTCTTCAGATGATCACTAATAGTTCGATGTCCTTCTTACGTTGTGATGCACAAAACGGCACACAGTGCTCAAGGTGAGGCCACACCAAGTGCAGAGTGTGGCAGGACAATCCCTCCCCTCAACCAGTGAGCAATGCTGTGCTTGAATTTATTTAGCAAATAAATCTTAAATGAAATCAAATTCACCAGTACAAACTGCCAGTAGATGCTTTAACCTCACAGTTGCTTCTGCAGTGCTCAATTCAGCAGCATCTGCTGGCATCCTTTTGAAGTCCTGAGGCCATCCATAAGAAAATGATTGCAGTTTGTCTTTTTGAACTAAACTTATTTATCCTGGCAAGCTCAGCATATATCCAAATGTCACCTCTGATCCCATAAAAAAAAATCAACTAACAAATACATGTGCTTCATACCTGAATTTTTATTAGCAAATACGTAAGTCACAACTACTTCATATGCTTTCAATGTCTTCCTGCCCATTTCGATATTACATGGCAAAAATTTTCAACAGTGAAAAGCACAAGCACGAGCCAGAAGACTTCCAATTCACAACTGTTTTTAGCTGAGCAAACACTGTAGTCAACCAGCCCTCCATGTGCACTTTATCAGAGCAGAGAGGACTAGCTGAAGCAGAGGAGTTGGCTGTATTTCTGTGAATTAATCCTCAGACAGGAGGACTAACACTGTGATGGCCTCTATTTGTCATCACTGGCTGGCAGTGCCGTTGAAGCTGCTATGATAGCATCTTGCAGTGGCATGACCAAGCGAGCAAGACAGGTGCAGCAAAACTGGATCTTGTGCAGCTCCACTGTGGCTGGTCATGAATTATTAAAAATTACCACTGGGTTTGTCTTTCACAGCAGTTTTTCAGATAAGGCTCAAGTACTGACATCAGGGTATTTTGGGGTGTGTGATGAGAGAGTGATAAAATGATGGAGAAGGGAACAGCAGCTGGCAATTCCAGAGCATGTAAGCAGAGACTGAGACAAGTGAACCCCCAGAAACAAACCCCCTGCTCTGTTGACATGTCTCCCCTTCCAGTCCACAGCGGTTGACAGTTTCTGCTCTGAGGCATGCTTTCCTGTCTATTTTCTTTTTTGTCCACAAGTAATTATAGATACCTTCCAAGCTCTTGATAAAACTGTCTTAAATTTATTTTATTGGTGTCCAACTTGCAATGTGCTCAGGAGGTGCTTTGACCTAGGAAATAACTGATAGCTTTAATCCTTTACTTTCTTAAATATATTTTAATAATATATAATTTAATATGTTCTTAAAAATATTTCAATATATTTACAATTCTATGATTAAAATGTAATCAAATGAAATATGAATTTTTTTCATAAATAAAGTTGGCTAGGAAACAGTGCTCATTCTGCTTTTTATATCTTCTTTTAAGTTTCAAGGTGTTATGTGAAAAGTTTTGTATTTTGTTGTTGCTGTTTTTAAAAGGGGACATGAAGGAGAGAAGGTGGCAGAAGGAAGATATGACCAGTCTTGGAGTGGTATTACACTGCTTTGATTTTAATTTGCAATTGCAGTTTAATTATGATTTCTTTTTTAAATACACCTTGAGTATTCAACATGCTTTATTTAATCTGTTCTGGTGTACTATCCGCTCTTGATTATGTGCAAACATTGCAGATGACAGCGGATATTTCTAATTCTCAAAGATACTTTAAACTGGCAAAATTATAAATAATTTCATATTTCTTCAGAACATATTTCAAAGGAAAATAAATCTATAGGATTTAAGCACACTCCACCAGTAATGCACAATATTTATCTACTTAAACACTTCACTTTCTACACATTCAACATTGCCACATTTGTCTAATGCGTGAGGAGAGGCAATAAGAGTTTAACCACCTGCACTGGGCTGAAACATCAGGGAAGAATTCTTCTTGTGCAGTAGCTCAAAGGCTTGCCTTAAAATGAGTTATCTGATGCATAAATCACCATTACATTTCTACCACAGTGAATATGATATCTTATAGAGACCTCAATAGCAGAATAAATACGAAAATACTTCAAAACTAATAATTTTACAGACTCATATATTCACAGTCCTAGCCCATCTACCAATTCACAAGTGCTCTTATTTTTATAAATGTTGAAGATTACTGAAATTGTACTATCAACTTTGCCAAAGATTTTCAGCTCCTTAGTAAGGCTGCAGGGCCTGATTTTAGCAAAACAAAAATATCAATATTCATTGGAAATTACAGGATTTCCATAAGATAGAAGTATCAGCCTAATAGCCAGAGACAGACACAGCTAAACAGGATTTAAGATAATCCATTCTGAGGCATAAATCAGATTAAAAGTAAAACAAAAACAAATAAACAAACACCACCTCAAAACAGACATCTGAATCTTTCTAAAGAATATAATCTTCTTTGGATACGTGTTCTGGAGTAAAGGAATTAGTACACTAATAAGGTTCCCAACTTTTCTGCAGCAAGACGCAAAGGTTGCCAGCAATGGAAGCAGGCAGCGCTGGAATTCCAGGAGCAGATGCCCACAGCCACTTAGGACTGACTGCAGTTCACCAGATACAGGTTTCTGCAGAGGGGGACAGGTGAAGCAGATCAAGAGGATGTCAGACTGAGGGATTCCACAAGCACATCAAACCTTCACAGATACACATCCTTACTAACGCATAACCAACAATTCTGCAAATGAAGCCAACAAAGGTATGCTCATAAGAGGATGAGATTCTTTGTCTTTAACACATAAATAGCTAATCAGCACTTGACTTGGAATGAGTTCAAAATCCATACAGAAAACTACTATCAGGAATACATCAACGTGCATCGTCAATAATGAGATATCACAAAATCTGATGTCAGTACACTGGGATTTACTGTCTGCTTCAGGAAACCAAATCGTTCAGTGGGCAGACTGAGGTCTGCTTTCCATTTCCACATACTGATAGTTCTTGCAGTTTTACAGGAACATGAGCTAAAGTTCAAAAGGACATAAAGCCTCAAAAAGCACCAAGACCCTAAATTACTTTTCTCTTGCATCAGTCTGTTTAAATAAAGGAGAAGTTAAAAAGCCTAGTACCAAAGCTTAATTTCATGGCAGAAGTCAAGCCTGACTTTTGTTCTGAATGGCTTCAAGGTCATTCTGGGGTAACAGTTGTTGGCAGCCTATCTGACATACATTCTTTACTTCTTCAGATTCATTTGATAGGCAGTGCAACACAAGGCAATGGAAGAGACTAGCCTCCTGTTGAGCACAACTCTGCAACAGGAGTGACAATGAGAAAATAAGACAGCAGCTGAGTTAAGAAAAAAAAGCCAGATGTGCTATTCTGGCAGGATACTTATTATGACTTAATAATTAAAAACAGAGATAACAGGTGTAAAGTGTAGAGGCAAAGAATGTCAGAAAAACATATGAGACATACTTCAACACGATAGATGGATGGGATCTATCCATACCAACTTTCTACTGCATCCTAAGACCAGATAAAATGTCATAGTTTGCCATGAAGCCTGGCTACTTACACTACAAAAATTAAAGTAGAACCTATCCCCCCCCCCCCCCACAAAAAAAAAAGAAAGAAAGAAGAAATGAAAAGCCCTCAGTGACTAAAAACACTGACAAAATCACACTGGGCCACTAAAAATCCAAATCTAGCAGCAAGAGAGCATGTCAGCATTGGCTGATGAAAGGTGAGAACTGTGTTTGTAACATTAGAGCTCTTCAGATCATGAGAGATATAGTCAATTATAATCTCATACCCTGAATACTGGTGAGAGGAAGTCGCAGAGTGCAAGGACTGGAAGCAAGGGAAACATAGCTCACCCATGCCAGCTAAAGGGAATATATTTATTCATTGTGAGTAATGTTCATGATACAGAATCTCTGAGGAATAACATTTATCCATTCTAAGTCAATCAACCACCAATTTTTTTCACCAGACTCGTGAGGATGTCAATCATACAGAACTGTGCTGCAACAGAGGAACACTGACAAAAGGTTCACACTCAGCCTCCAAACTGTGATTGTCACACTATCAAAATAGAAGTTATTCATTTTGATAGAAGACGTCAGTATTAAAGATTTGACAAACAAAAAGACTTACTTCATTAGAGGATTTAGTTTTGCTGCTTAAATTCAAAATCCTGAATGCTATGAGTGTGAGATGCTGAATGACT